>OMKZ01014986.1:7302-25305 GCA_900302535.1 Neoniphon sammara | reverse complement strand
AAACAAAAAAAAGAAGAGGCTTCAGGGCTGCCAGTTTATGAGGCACAAAAAAATGAAGGTAGAAAAAGGGAGAGGGGAAAAAAATAAAAGAAAAAAGGCTCTGGAAAGATTCTGGATTATTGTTTCACCGCTTCACGTGAAATGTGAGGGTGCGAGGGGAATGGCGAACAGGACAGAAAATCGATCAATTTCACCTTTAAATAGGGGTACTAAATGAAATACAGGATGTTGTGCTCATCGCTGACAGGAAAATCAAAACTTCATTGTGCGGAGAGAATCCCTCCGCTGATAGGAACATTTTAATATCGGCCCGTATCTCCGGAGACAAAAACAAAGTGGAGCGCTTTGATTTAGAGGCAAATTGACTCGCAACGAGGCATGATAGAGCAGTGGGTATGAGCGTTATTGGTTTTGTGTTTTCGAGAAAAGTGATGGAGGGACGATGTGCGTGGATTCTGTGATGCCAAGATCATAATTTCCTGACAGGCTGTTTCTGTCCTCCCATATATGACTCAGAGATGGCAGGGGACGTTTATTAGAGCGCCTGAAAGATACTGTCTGTCTGCGTACAACAAGATTTACAGTAATGAATGTAAGTAGCAGAATAGTGAACAGAATTGGTCTTTTTTACTCTTGACATCCTGATATGTTTTCACAATGAGGCCGTTCAAAGCTGGTAATTACAACCGCGCAATCTCTTCTTTTGCTTCATGCATCTTTTGATGTGTTTACAGTGGATTAATCAACAGTAAAAAAGACTGACTTTATCCTACTATCCCAATCCTTCAGTACTTTTTTTTTTTTTTTTTTTTTTTTTTTTTACTAATTGCCCCTGGGAAAAGCGAAAGATAGTTGGAGCTTGAGGACTTTGGGCACTATCCCGGTGCGGGTATTTGGCTGCCCCCTCTGCTATTTCTTTAACCTTAATTTATCTAGAGGAGGCTTTTGCTGATCACGCATCCTTTTTTCAGCAGCGCTCTGCTTTACATTCATTTGCTCCCACCTGGGAGCTGTATAATTTGACCACAGTCTTCTCCTGTTGGCAGCGGAGCATATGCACCAGAGTTATTCAACATTAAGAGCCTTGCTCAAGGGCGACTTGATGGCTTGGATGGTAGAAAGGGCAGAGAGTTACCTATTCACTTGTGCAGATTTTCCCAGCAAGTGAGAGCACTTGAACTTGTGTACTTCAGCTGATTCTCTGTGCTTTATCTGCTAGTTTCTAATTAGGATCTATTCAGACTCAGAGTCCGCCAAGTACAACATGTGCTAAAAGCGTTTGACCTGGTTATGTGGTGGTGGAGCATCACAACACAGTTACACAATACAAGGTTGAAACATGAAATGCAAGAAAACCATAGCAGGACTTCATGTACAGTTTATGTTTAGTCTGCTGTCATATGGTACTTTGGCTTTGAACATTTACACGCACACATGCAAAACCAAAGAATGAGTCTAATATTCTCACTGAAAGCTGCATAGTTCTGATAGTCTCCCAAAGATGTGAACTGTTCCTTTAAGTCTTTAAATTGGGGGTTGCCAGTATAAAAAAATATGTATTGCAGCTTTAATTCTTGAAATGTTTTATATCAACGTAACTCTTTCTCACTTTGCGCTGGCATTGTTCTGATATTCTCCAAAAGATGTAAATTCTCTTTTTGCCGTCTCTTTGGGTTGCCAGGTCAGCCAGCTAATGAGGCACCGCTGGAGCAGTTAGAGGTGCAGCATCTTGCTCAAAGATAAGCTTTGCGACTGCTGGGGCTCGAACCCAGGGCGTCAGGTTTGGACACGAACTCAGCAACCATATGGGCCAACCAGCTGCCCTAAGAAAGTTTAACTCATTGTGGTTTCTCATCACGGAAGGCTTTATTAAAGGGCGAGAAGCTCATGGGGAGAGATCAGAGTATCTTCTACTTCTGGTAGTAGAATAACATGTTGTATCATATAGAGCTTAGGAGTGTGTCGACATCACTTGGCACGCCACAGTGGGGGTTCTGCCACATCGTATTACATGATTGTTGGGCATTTAAAGGAACAGTTCACCAAAATAAATAAATAAATAAATAAATATATTAGCAAAAAGATATCATCCCACTTACCAGTATCTATCCATTAAGATAGTTTTTGTGTGATTTGGTGAGGTTTCCAGTCTGCTGCAGTCTTCCCTGTCTCCTGGAGGATATTAGATAGTAGATAGAGTGTAGGCTGTGCACTACACTGTATCTGTTTGCAAACTCCACGTGATTTAACATTTTCAACAAGTCTATGCAATCACACCAAACACGATGTGCAAGATGTTGTTTTTCTTTGTATTTCTCCTTGGCTTCCTTTGTGTGTTTTCCCTGTATAAATGCTTTTCTTTTACATGTTCTTTGTACATTAGTGACCGAAAAAGCCGACAAATCCACTGAACAGTGCAGGCGAATGTGAGCAAAAAACACTGCTCTCCAACAAATGACGGCACAATCACACAATGCAGCTCGTTTTCCACCTTCAAAGTGACATCAATTCCCAAGCTCTATAAAAACGGCCATTATGGCTTTCTGTCAGGCTTCTCGGCAGACATTTCTCTGGGGGGCGAGGGGGTCCCTGCAACATGAACGGTTACTGAGGAGATGATATGGTACAAAACACCTCGTGATCACACACATCAGAGGGGGCTCAGATTAGAGGCTGCTGAATGAGCTGTAATAATGGGAAGAGAACAGAAAAAATGCCTATGCACCTGCCATGCATGCATGGACTCGCTGTATGATGTGTGTGTGTGTGTGTGTGTGTGTGTGTATGGGCATGCAGATAGACACGCAAACATTGATTGATGGCCGTAGAGACATTGGCAGACACACACACTACAGACCACAGAGCTGCCCAGGGACCCCGCTGAGCCCCCCGGGGTCCTCCAGCCCTCCAGCCCACCTCAATTCAGCCAATCCCTCAATTGCCACCTCTGTTATCACCCAATCAATAAACCCGGACCCTTGTTCAATTTGACAAGCATCTACATGGGGAGAAAGGCAATCGCTTAGCACCACTGGGTATATGATATTGACCGGGAGGAGATAAGGCTTAGCCTACTCAATCATGCAGGGGAGATTGGGCTGGTGAGATTAAGAGCTGGAGCCAATCCAGAGTGTCTGCACAGCCACTCGAGCAAGAGGCTGCAATAATGAAGAGCACGGAGGAGCTGAGGAGCAAACAAACAGACAAATTTGTCTTTCCTATTATGAGGAAGGCGTGATTGAGAGTGGCAGTGAGTGTATATTTGTATTTTCTGTGTGTGTGTGAGAGAGAGAGAGAAGAGAAAGTGGAAGGGAAAGGATTATTGTGTATGTTTTGTAAGAGTGAGTGGACACATGTTCTTGAGTTTAGAGTGAGAGATGTTGTGTAATTTTTTTTTTTCGTGAGTGTGAATAAGTGAGAGCGTGCCAGACAGAAGCAAAGAGAAAATCAATGAGCTGAAGTTTATCTAAAGGAACAAACTGCCACGGTTACCCTTAGCAGCTTCATCTCCCTCAGACTTTGCATTATTGTTTTGCGACCTCAGTGTTTGTTATGCTAAATCTAATCCCAACTTTGACCTGGCGTGTTCGAGCCTTTTCATGGACAATAAGTTCAAGTCAAAGTTCAAGTTCAGCCCACTCAAGCCACTAATCATTGACCTCAGGATGTTCAGGAAACTCTCACAGTGGGTTTATTTCTGACAAGTTAGCATCAGCTTCTTAGCATTAGTTGCAGTGTGAGGGAAAGGAACTTCAGCTATAGTGACAGCTAGTACAAATGCTAAAAGCATGCTGTAAAATTCCACTGTTTTAAAACAGGGATTGGTGACTTCCATTGTATTACTGGTGCATTTTGACTGTTTTAGGGTCTAATTCTGTTTTTCCATAAAATACTCTTGCAATGCACACACAGAGCAGCTGCAGCTGCAGTGGAGCTTAATTGGAGAAAGAAGTGAGCTCTCCCTCTTCTCTGCTGGATTTCTCCCTATATGTTTGTTTAACATCGCCTCAAATTGCTGAGTCAACAAAGAATCCCTTGCTTATTTTTAGGCGTTGACACTGAAAAATGACAGATATTACTTCTGTTTTAGAGTGTTTTTTTCTCAATAAATGCCATTAGTTGTAAAAAGCAAAATTAATTCCAGACTGATGATTTAATCATAAACCCAGGGTGTTAGCACTTGCTTTGGAGTCATGTTGACCTACTGACAGATCAGTATCATTTTTTTTTCTGCCTACCAGTGTCCACTGATGTAGCGATGCATACAGCGATAGCCTGACAATTGAATTAGCATTGAAATGAGGCCTTTATGGAGCCTGAGGGTGACACAGTGTTTGATGAGGTGATGCACACGCACAAATATGCATGTATGTACACAAATACATGAGAGTGCATGCATACGAACACATGAACACGCACACACACACACGTGCACGCACGCACACACACACACAATGAAATGACATAGGTGCAAAACAACTTGACAATCGGGCAATTACTTTATTATTCAACGTGCTTGTAAGTGCATAACCACACACACACATACACACACACTACTTTCTGCTTATAGATGCACATACTGTAAAGCCCTTACTGACTCATCTCTCTCTCTCTCTCTCTCTCTCTCTCTCTCCCTCCCTCTCTCTCCCCCCCTTATCTCACTGATTTCTGACAGCCGAACATGCCCACAGTCGTCCCAGCAGGCCCCAATCAATACTAAGTTAATGAGTCACTTTGGAGGTGAATGAGGATTTGGTGTGTGTGTGTGTGGTGCACATTCAGGCGCCGCTAACAGACACGGCGTGGATTTCGCTGTTTTATGGATCCAACACACATTAAGAGAACATCAAGTGAAAGAAGCCTGACATACGGTTTTATTTACTGGTCACTAAAATGTCAAGTAAGCTAAAGGGTCGGCGAGGTCAGGAGTGTTTAAGAAGGGATTGTTTCGACATTATTGATTTTATTTCTAGGTCAGTATGTATATTTTCATGGCATTGTCTTCAGGCTACATGCTTTGACTTCACAAAATATGACTGCATGATGTCATAAATTAAAGGCTCTCAACTGGTGGTTGGACCAGAAGTCGATTTTGAGTGGGCTGGGTCCAAAAATAAATAAAATAAAATAAAATAAACACAAAAACGCCACAGTTGTATTTTGAACTACCGTTTCACATTACCATTCATTCATTCATGTGGAGGCCTGAATTAATTTAGTTGCAATGGCTTTTTATTTCGTTAGGTTTTACGATCTAATTGTACTTTATTGTTTATTTTGTGTTTTAACAACGCATGAAAGTATTTATGGATTGCAGCACTTTTTCTGTTTGTGAAATAAAATTTAAAATATTCTGTGCGTGGACTATGACTAAATAAATGTTGACAAATGTGGAACCTGAGACTAGAACAGTTGAAATCCACTGTCATTAATAAACAACATAAATAACTGAACATGATAATTTGTGAATTTTCATAATTGTTTAGACTGCACAGTTTAAATAAATGAATAAAAATAAATAAATAAATAAATGCTTATCAGCTACTTAGTATAGAATACATTTATTGATGGCAGAAGAATGCATAATTTATTTTTTATTATTATTTATTAAGTCCTTCTAACTTAAAAAAATTTGGACTTATTGGACTTGATTTAAAAGGTTTCATTCCCAAACATTTTATTAAAAGAGCTAATAACTTTAATAATATTCACTGAATCTTATTTTGATGCAATCATTAGGTGTGACAAGCAGCAAAAACACTTTCGACGTGTTACTCAGTTCATCGCTTTATTTGTGGCCGATACCTTCTCCTCCCAGAGTTTGAGTCCTGTCAAGTGAACTGGAGCAAAGCCAAAGGTTCAGCAAGGGCCATTTGTTTAAATAAGACTGTGACACAGCCCTGTGATTAGGAATGGATGGTTAGATAATGATCTGGGCTTCAGCCAAGCGTACTTGGTGTGGAATTAACTGGACGTGTGTAGACGAAACCAGGTGAGGCGTACCGGCTTCCACAGGTAATTCATCTCTTCCTGATGTCCGCAGATTGGATTTTATAATTGAAAAGGCATTGCTTTATCTGAAGGTGTGTACTCAAGACAAACCTGCCTTAGGTGATACGCGAGAATTCATTAAACTTAAAGAAAATCACATGCTCTGGAAAATCATATTTTTGAAGAATACTCCACACACGGGATAAGGATGAAGAGGGCAAATGTGGCACGCGTCCAAGTCCGCTGAGTCAGCAGGATGCCCCCAAAAAGAAAGCGCACACTTAGTCCATTATTCAAACAACAGTTAATGACATGAGGCGATCTCTCACTGAAATACAACCACGGCCAACAATAAAGACTTTGCTAAGCTCATTATTGAGTTATCATGTACTCTGAAACGACCGCGAAATGACAGAAATGAACTTTAATTTTTAAATATCAGTTTTTATTAGTCAGCTCGTGTGTCTTCAGAGGGCTGGGGGAGACTTTGTGTCCTCAGATGCATTATGAATGAGAGAGTGGCCTGATATACTGTATGTCTGAAATAGAGGTCATCTCCAGGAGCGGCCTGAAGTGCAGACTCAGGGAAATGGCCCCTCCTGAAGACCTTTCACTCACTGGATACAGAAAACCTGACTTCATGATAAATGTTTCACTCAATAGACCAGCTATCTATTCATCAAAGCCAGATCTGTTCATTTATGTTTTTTTTTTCAGTCACCTCAGTTCAGTGATTGGCAATTTGATTTAAAAACACTTTTCCACCCTTAATTCTATTTGTTTCAAGTTCATATACCATGGTTGAAGACAACAATTCAATTCGGGTCTTTTACGCAAAAATTCAATATACAAATTTCAAATACACACAAGCAACTATCATATTAGTCTGTGCAGGTATCAAAAAAACACCTGCTCTTTGGATCCAAGGATATATGATTTTAGTTTAATTCAAAGAAACACTGACAAAAAGAGTCCAAAGTCCAGGTGAACAGTGAGTGATATTTGTGTCCTTACATAAAAGGTGGCAGCTTCTGATTGGCTGATGGCTCCTGGACTTCAGTCGTGAGTGAGGGGGCGGCTCCAGGTTTGAGCAGCAACTCCCAGGGTTTGAATGAACAACACATCCTCCAACACAGACGACCACACAGGGTCAACTGCTGCTGCCTTCTGATGTGACTCAAAGATGATGACACACGACGACCATTTCTTAAAACCGTAGCTCACACGCGAACAGACAGCTCTCAAAACAGTTGCTGTTTGGTTATGTTTAGGCACCAAAACAACTTGGTTACGTTTAGGAAAAGGTTAGGGTTAAGGTTATGGTGCGGACCTTTGTCGCCATGGTCACGATAATGAACACGCAGAAATGAACAAAACGAAAGCAAAACCTAAAAACAGCAATCACTGGTTTCGTTTCACTTGACTCGAACACAGCTGCCCCATGTGAAAGTCTAGTGTTTTGTCAACTCCTCCCTATGCAAACTTTGTCGCTCTTTCTGCCACGTTGCTTACCGCCGATAGGGGCGATAATTTAGGAAACACCCCTGTGGGTCGTTTTACAGGGTAACGCTCTGGAATCAATCAGTCACAATGAATGGGGAATATGGAAAGGTGCCATGGAAGTGTCTTACCAAATCATCTTCATGCTCTGCAAAAACAAACAGGAGCAGAGACACAAACATGCATATCCTACACATTAAGGAAAGTAACATATGATTCAAAGCATTTAGTTTCTCCTCAGGCTGAGGTCACAGCAATTCATTCGATTGATTTCTTTTAGCAGATTGTTGTAGTTAAATTAGCAGAGCCAGAATCACTAAAACTCTGGTTTGCATTTATAAAATAATGCAACTTTTGACAGCAGTCCAAGTAATACTACTTTTACACCTGGCAAGCGGGGTTTACACTTTTTGATTTTCTTTTTGTTTTTTTTTGTTTTTTTTTTCTTTCCCCAGGACTACCCGCCAAAAACAAACAGGTGACCCTGTTTACATAAGCTCTTGCCTCACAGAGCGAACAAAACTCTCTCTGCCAGTATTTTTATGATGTTGCTATAAATAATGCTGCCTCTCACTTGTTTCATTATTTCTTCTTCACCTCAAATCAGAAGCTCACTCACCTCACTATCTCGCCAGTGCTGCGTCTTTCTAGGTGGATATTCCAAAAAATACAGAAAATAATATTACAAAAGAGCCGTCTTCGTCTGTAAACCCGCTGCTGGAATGTTGCATTCTGAATTTCCCACTTATGTGAATCGAAGATGCTCTAATAACATGACTTCACTTCTTATGGAGTTCACAAATGCCGTTTAACCTGTTTACACTGAGCTTAGTCCTGGATTGCAGCAGGATTTTGTGTCAGTGTACAAGACAACTGTGCGATTAAGCCATTTACACGATTTTATAAAATGGCACCTCCCCCTAGTCCAGATTATGTGTGATGTCTGTGAGTATCTTTTCAGATAGAAGCGCCCCATCAGAACAAAATCAGCTCTGCAAATTCATAACAATAAAAGAGATGCAATTAAAAGAAAGATCCACCCTCATTTCTCTTACATGGTTAAATATCAAAATCTTAATGAATTCCAGGAGTTATTTTGTGATAAAGTGCTGCAATTTAACCATTTTCCCTCTACGTGTATTTATGCATAAGTTTGTTACCTTCTTTATTGTGAACTTGTGGGTTACATGTGTGGCTGGACAGAGCAGTAGGAAAGGCAGAGCCAGAGTTTCACCAGTTGTAACTTGTCCTCTGGCCGTGTTGCACTCTGGTCTGCTGAGAGTGATGTTTGCAGACAAATTGGTATTTCTGTCTCTTCTATGGTGGATTTAGTTATGATTTCTCCCGGTGTGATTCCTAAACATCAGTGCAAAATGGCGGGTCCAGACAGAAGCCCTGGCTCTTTGATTCTGGGGGACTGACACCGAAATCTGATGTTTACTGAAAATTTCTGCTATCAGGCTCCATCATGGCTGCTCTGAAAATATCTTGATGTGACAAGTTGTCTGCGGGAATAAGAAAAATACACCACCAAACAACAAAATAGACCCAGGAATGCAAGGTACATCACCAATCCTGTTTTTTTTTCCCCAAGTGTTTGAAGTGTTTGAATTATTCCTTGAAAGCATGTTCTGCACAGTCTCTGTTAATACAAGGAAATCCACATATTTTGCTGTGATTATGCTTACTCTGATTAGAGCATAATTACACTAATATAATCAGAGCATGGTGTTAACATGGGCCTGCCTTCTTTATACTGTCTTAATCGTGTTACAGTCACATTGTTTGTGTGCATGTAAGCATGAAATCATTTTTCCATCAGTTTCATGTATGCCTCTCAGAGCCTGTTCACACTTGGTTTTAACATTCATCTCAGGTGGTCTGATCACACGCAGACAGCGCTAAGCACAGGTGTGAACAGGGTTCAATGTGTCATGCCGATCCAATCACTCAAACCACTTTGGAGGTGGTCAGGGACGCATCGGGCCACATCGCATTAGTAGCGTGAATGCAAATGTGTCCCGATGCATCCAAGAAAACCAGGGAAGAATGACTAGTCGCAAGTTTGTTTTTGCAGTGAGATGGTGACCGTTTGCCTCCTATTCTTTCTTTAAATTATAGGGGTGTCAGTCAGGCCCCTTCTCCTGACAGAGGTCAAGTTGAACCCACAAACGATATATGCATTTAAGTAAAAGTTCAATATCACGTGCCCTTACAATAATAAACCAAAATGTATAAATAACGTTCAATCAATATTTTTTTCAACCCACCATAGAACGTATTTAAAAAACAATGAATAGTATATATATGTGTTGAATGATCAGTGTGTGGGTGTGTAGGTTGTGATTGTGTGTGTGAGTGTAAGTGGTATAGGTGCAAAGCAGCCCAAGAGTCCTTAAAAGAATAAACCAGCTCAAATTCTCCTTCCCAGTTCTTGGGTTTCAACCAGTTCGACAAAATATTTCTCAATTGAACACATTCCAATAGAAAACCCACACTGCACAGTTCAAACTCAAATTTCCCCCAGTCTTGAAAGTATCCAGAGAGAGAGAGAGAGAGAGAGAGAGAGAGAGAGAGAGAGAGATTTAAGGAATAGGATGTGTGGGCAGATAGTGAAGCTGTGGTGTAAAGAAGTGAGGAGGAAGACGGGATGGTAGAGAGTTGGACTTTGCCAAAGATGCATTAGAATAGAAGTAAGAAAAGAAAGAAAAGGAGAAATTCTGAAGGGTCTGAGGTTGATCACAAATCTGATCAAAAGTCACAGGACACATGATGACACCAGGTGTGAACAGCGATCAGCCTCAGCTTTCTACATGTACATGAGGCATCACATCAAAGGGACGATCCCTGTAGCAGGTAGAGGTTTTAGCATCTTGCTCGAGGACATTTTAGTCGGCATGGAAACAGTGATTGATTATGGAATCAAACCTGTGATATTCCAGTTAGCAACATTACTGTGTAAACTGTTGCTTCGACGTCCAAAAATTGATCCAAGGAGACTGGCTGGCTAAATCAGCTGCAGTCGCCGTCTGCCAAGAACTTACCCGAGTGACTCAAATTACAACGTACCGCCGCTATTGGTCTCAGGAAATCACTGTTATCAATAACTCATGCTTCATGCCATTCTGCCTCATTTCCTGCGACTGCGCTAAACACCGACCGTCAACAGCTTGACAGTCACAGCATGACGTTATAAAGTGACCTGATTACAATGCTGCAAATAAAGTTGTCTTGGGATTGATGTCGACGAGGTGCGTTTTATATTCATGACTTTGCAAATGCCTCGCCGTCTCAAACCGCATCACAGCCGCCGTTCGCACGCAGATTCATACTTTGCCGTGTGAAATGAGACGCTCTCGGCTGTTGACTGCAGATATCAGAGGGATTCCTGCTGCTCATCGCTGCCTCGCTCTTGATAATATGTTAGCTCTTCCCAAGATGGGAATTAAGTGCCTCCTTTATGCTTCCCTGTCAGCCCACAGCCGTCTTTGTGCGCCACATTAGCACATTATGCCGCTGTGGCTGTGTTGAAGTGAATCATTTTCTCACACATTTCTATAATCTTTAATTCCGCTTTAATTTACAAATTCTCAAAGGTTTATTTTGTCTTAATATCATTTATGTTTGACTTGCCCTGCTTGGCCTATGTTAAAAAAAAGGCCTTGCTTGTGCTCACATTCATTCCCCCACATACAGGCGGTGACTTCTCTTTCTCCTCTCTGACTCACAGGGATATATAGTGAGATTATAATCTTAATCTCACCGATATGTCACACCTCTGCAGACTCCTGTTGATCCCTCCCTGTTTTCGGCTATCAGCCCGGCCCCTGGGATCATGCGGGAGATAATAGAGAGAACAGACGGAGGGGATTAAACCTTTGTGGATACAGTCCAAGAGCTCCTGTTTGCATTAATGTGCATCACCCTCAGGTCGTGAATACGGCTGGATGTTGCGATTATACACGGACAAAGCCGTGGCAGTGAGACATATGGGTGGGTCATTCATGCAGGGCTCTGCGCCTCGTGCTCAGAGACGGTGCGGTGCTTGAGAAATCTACCCTGGGAATCACAGGCACCCTGACTGACTGAGGAGTAATCCTGGGAAAAAATAAAAAAATTTTAAAAAAAATCTGTGCTGCATTTTCCATACGCTGTGTCCATTTCAGCTTTCTGGCTGTCTCAATAAAGAAAATAGTCCCAAGAGTGGACAGCCAGGGCTTCCTACTTACAAAAAAAAAAAAAAAAATTAAAAAAAAGAAAGAAAAAGAGACAATTTACACAATGGAAGCCTTGAGAAGCAAGGGGGAATTTTCATTTTTGCAGTCAATGTTTGCCAAAACCGAAGTTTACCTCATAGCTACGCGATAAACTTGGTCAGGTTTTGGCTGACACTGACCACGCTGCCATTCAGGGACAACTGAATACTAACAACACATTTTGGAGCAGCTTTCCCATAGCCTAAATTAATTTAATGAAAGTTGTGACTTTATTTGGCAAAGGAATGCTTAATTCTGCCTTTCATTAGACTTGAGGCTAATTATTGTGAGAATAAGACCAGTGTGCAGAATGAAGAGATTAGTGCACAAAACAAAGGCCATTCAAGGTTCAGCCCAATCCCACAGGAACAAAAGGTTTCACTGTTTCACAAGAAAAAAAAAGTTAGAGTATTTTCTTACTGTCTTACCTTTGCAGCCTTGGTGTAATGTGTTATTACATGTGTTAAAAGCATAGTTTTCAAAATGAAAAGGGAGTGAAGAAAATCTAAAGGTCATGACATTACTCAGAGGTATACATGCTAAAAACGGTTTGATAAAAATGCTTCTTGAGTTATGATACATTTCAATTTCCCCTATTTCTTGCAGTAACGTTGCGGTTAAATCTCTTTTAAAGCTTCAGAGAGAAGCGGGCCTCTGTTTCAGTTTGGGGGCTGACTGCATCAGCATGTAGCAAACACTTACAGAACACTGTGTTCATGTGCAGCACACATGGATGCACAGAGGCACACAGACATGGGCCGGGGTACAAAAGAGACTCGCTCCAGACACACACACACACACACACACACAGAAACAATTACCATCTGCTCACAGGGTGTATGTACCGCCTGACTGTATAGTATCTACATGATTCATGAAGTGTTTTATTCCACATGGGCTAAGATTCAGGTGTGACCCAGTTTTGCCGCTGGCTGTCCACTGTTCATTTCTCCGTCAAAAGCATTTGCATTTGTCACCTAGTTCCAGGGTTGAGGGTTTGATTCCCTGCAAATACCTGCACTCACAGTGTCTCATCTGTCTCCCCCGTGCGCCATTTGCATCCAGCAAATGACACACAGATGATTGTATCTGGATGGCAGTTTGGAAAAAGTAAGTATGCCTCTGGCTGTTGGAGGAAACTTCAAGAAAAAAGGTTAAGATATAGGTGAAAAATTGAAAATATGAAATATTAAGAAGGTATTAGGCTGTTTGTGAGGGGTACTCATTGACCATGAAATTGTGCGAGGGGGAGGCGGCCGAGCTCCTGAGCTAAAAGGGAAATGGAATCAGTTTTTCACAGGAAGAAAGTGAAAGGTTCAATCTTCACTGGAGGCTTGTATTTAATAAAGTTTACTGAGGTTAAATATCTAATACTGCCAGTCGCCTCAATCGTTGACCTCTTAATGTAATAACCAACTGCAATTCAAGCAAAGACGTTTTGGAAGTAAAAATAATGCAAGTAATTTTCAGTCTTATCCTCTTATTTGCATAAGCTGAGGTGGCTACCTTTCAGCGCACCATCGCAAACTCTTCTCCTCTTTTCTGCATGCATGCAATGTTTCAGCGCCTCTCTCTTCGACACAATGACTACTGAGCAGCTCCACTGGAGTGATTTGGGTTTAAGTGCTTTGACTGATGTCAGGTTGATGACTGTTGTTGAAGAAGTGGGGAGACTTTAACTTACTCAATTTCTCAAGCCAGATTTTCCGAGCTGGGCTGGGGATTTGAAGTGGCAACCCTCCAATAACAAATCCACTCCTTTAAAAACCCAAACAACAACATTTCAGAGATAAACATATTGTCGGCATTAGGGTGCGATCAGTCTCACAGTTTGTTTTCTTCGGTGCAAACTCACTTTTTTCATTTTGTTGAATTTTAGTATTTGGTTCATTTGGGCTCTCACTGCCCAACTACAAGCAAATTAGAGGTTGAAGTGGCTTATTGATTCAACAGTTTCAGTTTTTTAAGCTTTAGTTTGTGCGAGTTCGGTTTCTATGGTGATACTCGCAAATTCCATCACTCATTGGGCATTTTAGTTGGGATATAAAAATGTACCTGCTGGTATCCTGATTATTAATTTTTGTAGAAATGAAGCCTCTATTGTACACTTTAAAGTCCCACTCCCTGCACTCTTTCCCATAATACTCTGGTGTTCATACAATTTAAGAATGAGAGCATCAGTCCCCAGCCCTCAATTCATCTTGTTATACTCATCTTTAAAGCATGAGTGACTGCTGGATATAATTTTTCACCATCTGTCTCCTTCTACCCATGAAATGTAGGTTTTGGGTTTGTTTCCTGTTGGTTGGTAGCTGGCTCAAATTACGTTCTTATACCTAACAAACCATGACGGAGAAAGCATGCTTGGAAGAGGACTGAAAATGTGCAGCATTTGGTGCAGCGCCCGAGTTTGCATTGCATTGCTCTCACTTGGTCAAACAAACCAAATTAACCAACCTGCCGTCTTTCAGCCCACTGCTACAAGCGCATTTTGGATAGCCAAACCCTCTTCACAGAACACTGATCCAGTGTTTGATCTGTATGTTTGCACTTCTCCTGTGTTACACAACATTATGTGAAGTGGCACCACCTGCCCTGCCTTGATATAAAGTACCTTCCTCTCAGCCCCGCAATGAATCACAATCAAAGTTAGAGTCACTTTATTTTGCAAAGCACAATAAATGCACAGGAATTTGTCTCGTGGGCACAGGTGGTGCAGAGAAATGTCAATAACGGCAGTTCAATGAGGACAAAAAGGTGATGCACAGGAAGACAGATGTTTATGCAGATATAGAGCAAGAGCTCCTGTGTTGAGCCTGTCGCAGGAAATAATTTATAGGAGATAAAGCCCTATAAATTAATGAAATTCTGAGGATTCCCCCTGGAGAGCCTGGGTGGAGGGATGGAGGAGGGGTGAAGTGGTGCAATCACTGAAATGAGAACAAGGAGATGTATCAGGTAGGAAAGTTTAAATACTGAGATCAGTGGCTGACAGAAAGCAAGCAGATAAATGTGCTGTAATGATGAGCCAGGCCCAGACCCAGTGTGCAAGGAAGAGAGAGAGAGAGAAGTGAAAGAGATTGTCTTCCTGCGTGAACAGAACACCCAGTCCAGATGTGTTACTGGTACACATCAGGACTGGGGACCACAGGACCTCCCATACAGTAGCCACTAAAGACCACCCTACAACTATATATTCAGTGGCTACTTCATTTGGTACGATCTACCTGACAAATATCTCAAATATCCAGTAAATAAAGTGCTGGTACAAAGCATACAGAAAGCATCAAGAGCTTCATTTAGGTCTGAACAAATGCTAGAATGGGCAAGACGCATCATTTTAGCGAGGTTGAATGTGGTTTGATTGTTGATGCCGGATGAACTGGGTAGTCAGCAAATATGACTATCTGTTACGAACAATGCATTTTTTTCAGCTATGACTGCTGGCCCTATTTATTGGAATGTGTTCTGAGGGCAGCATTGCATGATACAGGGTTAGGGTTAGTGTTAGGGTTAGAGGGTTAGGGTTAGATGCAATCCTGCCCTCAGAACACATTCCAGTAAATATAATACCAACCTGCCTCCAAAAGCAAATGTGATAAGGCTACTTACATGCTGCTGCAGGATAAGCGCATTGTCTGTCTGCTGTGTGTCTCCGGGGATGCTAAGCCTTATAAGCATTTATTGTGTCCAACTTTGAATTGAATGCACAAGCTCTGTTGATAGAGAGAGAGAAAAAAATGATGAAAGGTGTTTCATTAGGGATGCCTACCTGTCCACACCTACATTTATTAGTGTCAGGTGAGATCGACTCTACTACAAAACAAGCCGGTGTCTTGTCCACTCCCCACCCCACCCTTGTGACTTTTGCTTGTGGCCGTCCTGTGGGCAGAAACACCTCAGTGATGTGAGAAATGAGAAGAGAAAGACAGGACATGTTCAAGATGTCAGGTGCGCCACAAGTGGTAAAACAAAACAAAACAAACAAACAAAAAAAATAGTGGTGTGCAAGAGAGCATCTCTGAATGCACATGTCAAACCCTGAAGAAGAAAGGCTACAGAGGTAGAAAGCCATGATAGGTTTCACTCCTGTCAGCTAATGATGAGATGATGAAGTTTAAGTGGGATGATTGTCACACAAACATAGCGGTGATCTGTAATCTGCGGGGCCATGCCATAAAGAATTTAGGCGTTTCTGGAGGAAAAATGTTGGTCTGACACAGCACAGGTTTGGTGTATCTACCAAAGTGGCCACTGAATGTGTCTGTCTCATGTACAGCGTGTGAACAGCTCACTTGTCAGGCTAAAATAAAACTGCTCTCCACTTTATGAAGCTCAGCCGGTGTGCCAGTGTTGTCCCTGTCACTCCGACTGAGCCGAGAGAGAAAGACGTCTAATCAGGGATATTACAGGCAAACCAGCAGTCCCTGACTCAGGAGTGCAACACAGGGTGCTTGTCATGCAGCCTCTCCACCAAGAAAAAGAGACAAAATGTTCCTTGTGCATCATCCTCTTCGCCTCTCCCTGTGAGAGAAGAGGAGGGTAAACATTTGCACTGTGTTATGAAGAAAGGAAATGAAATACAATGTGTGTGGGAGGCAGCAGGCATTAAAGAAAACAGCATCCCACACTCATGTCTGCGTTATAAATTATAGATTGCATGCAGGTTTTTGACATGCTGACTGCAAATAAGCAAATTTGTCAATAAACAACTCATGGCAACAAAAATGCACATTAATTTTCACTTGTTTATGATTAGTAAACATGCAATTAGTGTTGCTAATATGAATACAACAATTTATTTTTGATTATGTATTTTTTGATTTAATGTATTTTGATGCACTAAATAAAATGTCTCTAATCTCATGTTTGATTTACAGTGGAGGGGCTTCTGTCCATCTGGATTAAGGCTTTGGCCTTTAAAGACTGTTTTAGACCATCAGTGATTATTAAAAGATGTTCATTCCTATTCTGTCCATCAGAGACGCATGTAGCATAAATATAAAAAATATATATACATATTTCACAAGTATACCATATATATAAATAATAGCATCATTTAGCTTTTAACATTTACAATTCAAACTACACTCTAATACATATTCAATAATTCGACCATATTGCTCAGGATCAAGAATGTACAGTGCACTGCACTGTTCGCATATTAGCAATTAATTCATTAATTAATGCTAACGTATGCATAAAAAACAAAACAAAAAAACAAATGTCTTCACAAAGCGTGTCTTTGTCAGACTATCACTCTGACAGAAACAGATTTGAAGATCAGAGGGTGCAGCGATGTTTCCTCAGGCTGGAGGCAGCAGGGCCGCTGGGTTCAATTAACTTCCACTTCAGTCAATCATGTAAACTGCCATTCGTTAAATAATGAGTGTTTGCTCTCGTTTGTTACATTATACAGCAGATTCAGACTGTAGGAAGTGTATGAAGTGTGGATGGATGGATGGATTTTATTTTAATTTTATTTCAGTTTTCATAAATTCATAATGTTTCACACAATGTTTTACAAATAAAAGTAGTTTAGTTAAAGTGAAGACGCTTTATGTAGACACTTGGGTGTCTATTTTCTTAGTTGCAACTTGCAAGATCCCATTCATTCACCTCGTTCACCACGGTTTTCTGGCGAGAGTTCTACCGCCTGATTGGAGCCTCCACCAGCCTGTCCTCTGGTTTCCACCCTCTGTCCAACAGCCAATCCGAGAGGCTGAATCAGGAGATGGAGACGGCTCTCCGCTGCATGGCGTCCAAGCATCCCTCAACCTGGTCCGAGCAGCTGCTGTGGGTAGAATACGCCCACAACTCCTTAACCAGCTCCGCTACGGGACTCTCTCCCTTCCAGTGTGCCTACGGCTTCCAGCCGCTGCTGTTTCCAGCCCTGGAGAAGGAAGCCTCCTGCCCGTCCATTGAGGCCTTCATCCGCCGCTGCCGCCGGACCTGGACCCAGGCCAGGTCTGCATTCCTACGATACTCGACTGCGGCCAACCGCCGCCGTTCCCGGGCTCCCTCCTACCTGGTGGGGCAGAAGGTGTGGCTGTCTACCCAGGACCTTCCCTTGAGGATGGAGTCCAAGAAATTGGCTCCCAAGTTCATTGGGCCGTTCCCCATCAGAAGGTGATCAGCCCGATGGCTGTCAGGCTCAAGCTTCCCCGCACCATGCGGATCCACCCGACCTTCCATGTTTCCAAGGTGAAGCCGGTTCGGGAGAGTCCCCTGATGCCAGCCTCGCAGCCACCACCAC
>OMKZ01014983.1:30736-47194 GCA_900302535.1 Neoniphon sammara | reverse complement strand
GCACCAAACGTCCCGGTGCTTCTCACAACAACATGATTGTGTAACGACATGAAATGAGGCCGGGCGCACGGGGAAAGACAATGTGTAGCCTATCTGGCACGCAATTGTATGCCCTCGAAATAAACGGAGATTAAGGGTTGCTGTCAAAACGACTGGGCCATGTCGACGCGCCGTGTCTCTCTTGGCACGCCGTACAGCGGAATTTTACACTGTGATAATTGGAGCAGGCGGATGAAGCCGCTGCTGCTGCTGCTGATGGGGCTTCAACGGAGCCGAGGATGACTACTGTTTTGCCTATACGGGCCTGTTTAGTCTTCACGTTGGATGCAAAGACGTATCCGGCAGTGGAACCGGAGCGGAAACGTCAATATCCTACGTGCGATAATATTTATATAACAACCATAATCCCCGCTATAAAAGAAATAGCCCACATAAATAAATAAATAAAACAGTAATGCCTACCTGGAATCCCTTTCCATAATCGGAGCGGAGGGTAACTCGTCGCTCCAAGGCCAATCCGCCGCAGACGTCGAAGCTACAGATTATCAGCTAATAAAGATCTTAATAGTCCCTGCAGCGCTTTACACCGCGGACAGAAACACAGACACCGTCCAACGCAATGCCATCGCCTCTGCTGCTGTTCAGCCGGAGGAAGCGCGTCGCGCACAGCTGGCCGTGAGCCGCTGCGAGCAGATGGGCGACGGGTGTGTATTACCGAAATCTGAGAAGGAAAATCTCCCTCGCCAAATCTGCTACTATAAACATGACAGCCTCGGGACAGGCGCGTCAATTGTCAGGCGGATCTTCTACGGATGGCGGTATCAATCATCAGCGGAAAATCATACAGAATGGCGTTCTTTGCATTCTGTACAACACGAGGTGGGGCACGCCAATCACGTTCCAGAACGAGAGGTGATTGGCATGGCACCGACCAATGAGGTACCTCGACTGCGGGACCCGTTCGGAAGGACAACACAGCGAGCCAATCGCAGTCGAGATTTATTCTGCGGGAAGGTGGGTCCCGCAGGTGTCATACAGCGGTGTGGGCTCTTCTATCGGATTTACAGTAATTGACCTACAGTATATGGCAACTAAATGATAAATTATTTTACATGACTGTCACTCATGATTTACCAATTTTAGTCTTTCGTAATTACAGACCAATATTACAATCAACTATTTTCTTTTCATCTCATAAGAGGGTTTGGGACAGCATGCGACCACCTCTTCATCCTCGTAGCTTTATAAGAACAAGTTGTATCTTTGGTTGTCATGCCATCAGGTTTTATTTTAATTTCAAATTTAATTTAAATTTTAGTTTAAATCCAGTTCATTTCCAGACGCCGTTTGCGCTGTTTTTATCATGAAAAATTGATAGATGGTCTTGTACCATGCATTGGTGTATTGTTTCTCCATCTCTGGCACATATTGAAACAACCTGTAATGATAATGTTGCATTTGTGGTAGAAATCTTGAATTTTGGGGCATGCAGTTCATGGAGAAAGAACTGGACCACTGTAGATTTTCCTTGAACCTGGAAATAATAAATAACAATAAATAAACTTGTAAAAATGTGTCCTTTAGCTTACATCTTGTGAAAAGTGTACAATTTGGCTTATTTTTTAAAAGTATAGCCTAGATGTAAATGTGGTGAGGACCTTTGAAACATGCTGTGTCAACATCCTTCAGTCATATTGCAAACAAGAGCACTGATGTATGAGGTGGGCCTACAAATTGAGGAATTGAGGGAGGTCTCCAATGAAAGAAAATAATTTGGGCCTTCTATATGATCAGGCTTAATTCATATCTTTGAAGCTGTTCCAACTGTATTTTTAAAAGATGAGCAGGCTGTGAGGAACAGGTCAACCTAATTGACTCTCAGTGATCTGACCACAGCCACATATAATTTCCTTTATTGCCATCAGGTGGACAAAGTCGATACTGCAAGTCGTCTTCATTTTGAAAATGAATGATGACAAATGTATAGGCTAATAAATTCTGTAATAAATCAGAGGCATATCTAACCTGCACATATACCACGATAAAACTGCCTGCAGGAATATTATAGACGTATTTTAATGACACCATAGGAGATGAAATGGTATGAAGTACGAAAAGGTCACTCTAAACTCACTCAGTACCACAAAAAGTCCCTAAAAGAATATTAGATGGATGGCATGAATGAAACTCTGACGCATTTCAAATAGTTTCTAGACTACTTCGTCTTCATTTGTCAAACACACTGCAAACATAAATTACATTACAAAAAACATCAATCAAGCATATACAACGGCGCAGACAAGTAATACAAATGGAAATAACTGTTTAGAGTAATTTTGTATGCAACAGATTATCTCCGCCATTTTGTGTAGGCCTAGTTCAAAATCTTCACTTAAAATAGGAATAGACTTTTCAAGAATGCTATAGATATGAGAATTAGGTCTTTGACAACCATTTTGTTATCTCTCGTGTAGGCCTACGTTATTGTCTCTTGGTTGTGTTGTACATCCAAATGATGGCATTCAAATTAATAAGATATTCATTCACAGCGTCGCACTGAACCGTTGTAACCCTGTTGTTACTGTTCCTATACAGTATAAGGTGCTCAGTTCACTTCAATTCAGACTGCTCCGGACCAGCTAGGCTATTGTGGATGGAAGAAGCCTCACAATAAAGCTATTACTGCATAAGATTTTGAGTCTATTTGAGTTATGGGAACTGCAAGAAGAGACGGCTACCATCACCCATTTTGACCTGGTGGTGGGATTTTTCTCCCGCACTAGCTAGTAAGGCTCTGTGTAGTACGTAGCCTACTTAGTTTTTGGCACACTGGCAGCTCTTGGAGATCTCATTGATATTCTCCATAGACTGTATGATATTCTCGCCCTCTGAGCGGTTCTAACCGAGTCATCATTTTATTTATTTAATCGTCGGAAAACACACTGAGAGGAAGACCTTCATTTACAATAGTGCCGAGGTTACAAAGTGCTCCATATCTGTGCAAATCAACATCATAAAAGCATCAAATTAAATGAAGAAATGCCATATGATAAACTGATGAATCTGACCAATCACAGCATCTGAAAAGTGGACAGCGTTCCTTCCGGAGAGGAACTGCCTGGCACTACTGCTACCTTCAAGAGCTGTCTCAAAAATTGTAATTATCGTATGCACCACACAACCGACCTAAAGAAGTTATAAACACGGGTGGAAATTCGTCGAATTTTCACATTCAGGTGGTGAAGAACTCGGGAACCGTATCAGCGAATGATTGCAATATGTGTTTTAATGATTTGAGAATCTATGTAAATAAGGAGTATTTTATGTTTCTGTTTTCATTCTTCACCTTTTTGTTTATTTAAATATTTGTGCATGCCAACACATTGGCTTATTTTATATACAAATACACTGAGACTTGGTCAGTAAATTAATAGAACACAATAAAATAAATAAATTAAAACCAGAGACGTCCGTTGCTCACTTTCCATCGCTCAATCTGAAATTACGAGGCTCACTTGAAGGCAGCATACATGTGAGTCCTTGCTAGCTCGCCAGCAGCAGACAGAGACATCGGCGGACGTAAAATAGCACTGCAAGGTAAAGTCAATTTGAATCTATACTTTTCACACCGAATACGCCATAATGTGAACTATATCCAGAATGTTTTGTAGTCACTCTCACCAAATAAAGATTTTAAATCATTTCTAAAGTTTGCAATAGTTAGATGTGCTTCGGCGACTACGTTAGCTAACGTTAGCTAACTTTAGCTTCGGCTTACTCGTTGTGTCATCTCGTCGCAGATGTGTTGAGATTTAGCAATTTATCTCGAGTTAAGGTGATCAGAAAGGCATATTTTGTTTATTTATCCGATTTGAGTTAGCATCCAATTGACAATTTAACGTTGTAGGAGACATCCATCTGGAAAAGGGCAACTTAATCCTACTGGACTGGCCAGGTAGCTAGCTGCTAGCTTGCTAACTAGCCGGGATGAATGAGAGGAAAGGAAGGAGAGTCCATTGTTTATGGATGCGGTGCCTCTGCCGGGTCAGGCCGTCCGAATATCATTTAGAGTCACCACAGCCATCATCTTTTCATCGATGCACCATAATTTAAAGGAGTCGTTCGGCCAAAGCTGCTCGTAATCAGTGTTTTATTTTTAACAAGACTGAATTCATGCTGATGGGTGAACTATGGCTGCGGCCTGCTAGGCATATGTCCCCCTAGACCTTTACTTTCTCATTTACTCATAAGATTTTTCAACTCTTTCAGTCAGCCGAGCGTTTTACCCACGGTAGGGTTTATTCACCCCTGTGAATTTAGTCAAAATTGAATCAAACAACATAACACAATTCATTAAGAGTAAACGAGTAATCCTCTTACTTGTTTAATATGAGAAATAATTATAACACGGCCTCCGAGCTAGAATAGATTCATTGTTGTTCTGCTGACTTTTTTTTTATCGTCTCAAGGCTTTAAAACAGGCGCTTCAAATCGAATTATTTTTGGTCCCAAGTTGAGTTAAATGCTATCTTCCATGAAACCAAACCAATAACAGGCAATAAAATATATTGGTGCTTTTGTTGTATGGGCATGTATCAGAAATAGGTGAACTATTCAGGAAAACCTGTTTTGTGATACTCATGCTCCAATTTAAATGTGCACTTAGACAGAATGGCCGAGAATGATGTGGATAACGAGCTGTTGGACTATGAGGAGGATGAAGAGCCACAGGGAGCTCCTGAGAGTGCAGCCCCAGCGGGCAAGAAGGAGGTGAAGGGATCCTATGTGTCCATCCACAGCTCTGGCTTCAGAGATTTCTTGCTCAAACCGGAGCTGCTCCGTGCCATTGTCGACTGCGGTTTTGAGCATCCCTCAGAAGGTAAATGTTGTTGAAGTTAGACCAGAGAACTAGTTTAGACTCTTTTTAGGTGCACAACAAACTCTTGCATATAAGCAGTGTTTGAAAAACATACCAACTTATGCTAATGTCATCTTTAGTTGTGTGCCCAGTGTGAGTAGATAAGAATTAGTTTTTCTTATATTATTAGTTAAGCCCTATCCCCTGCCTTTCTCTCATGATGTTGTCTTTATTACATCCTAATAAAGACAATCATCACATATTCTTGAATTTGACACTCAGTTATCATCTTTTTATTTTTTTTTTTTTCAGTTCAACATGAGTGTATTCCTCAGGCCATTCTGGGCATGGACATCTTGTGCCAGGCCAAGTCTGGTATGGGAAAGACGGCAGTGTTCGTTCTGGCCACCCTGCAGCAAATTGAACCTGTGGATGGTCAGGTGAGTTGGTCATAATGCTTTTATATTTTGCAAGCTTATACTTAAAACGAATGAGCCATTATGCCCATATCATGTATTATTTCTCATTGTTTCTTTATGTAAACCGTGTTTCTTCTGGGGTTGTATTAGTCGGTGTTGAAAAATGTCTACTCTGAGTCCAGTTCTCAGATCTGGTCACCAATCAAGCTTCACTGTCACTTTTGTCACAAAACAACTTATTTGGATGCTTCTACTACTAACCTCTAGTGCTGCTACTGCTACATTTAATTCAAGTGGCTCTTATTTAGCATAAAACAGCATAAAATCAAGGGATAGTACAAAGTGTTAAGTTGGGATTATAAATGCAGAAAACACACTTCATCAAAATGGCATCTGAGAGTTATTTCCTCATCTTGTGCATGCTAGGTATCAGTCCTTGTGATGTGCCACACACGAGAGCTGGCCTTCCAGATCAGCAAAGAATATGAGCGCTTCTCCAAGTACATGCCCACCGTCAAGGCGGCTGTGTTCTTTGGCGGCCTGGCCATCAAGAAGGACGAGGATGTCCTAAAGAAGAACTGCCCCCACATTGTCGTAGGAACGCCAGGTCGAATCCTCGCCCTCATCCGCAACAAGACCCTCAACCTGAAGAACGTCAAACACTTTGTCCTTGATGAGTGTGATAAAATGCTGGAGCAGCTGGGTGAGTTAGGGGGACATTGTGTTTTCACAGAACTGTGTTAAAACACAGGCAGCTTTGAACAAGGACTGCGGTTTAATGTAAGAGAAAGGCATCTTGCCCACTCAGCTGGCTAAGGGACTGTGTGAGTGCAAATCTCACTCAGGACTGTTGTTGTAGGTCATGTGCTTTCACTGCCTCCTATCTTTGCCATCTTTCTCTGTAACAGTTTATTAAAACTGAAATAGTATAAAATTAAGAATTGCTGCCAGTGAGCATTTGGTTGTGGGAATAGGTTGTCTCTGGGATGAATATATCTCTATAAATTCAAAGTGAATGTTGCAATTTGCTTATGGATCATACAGGTTAAACAGGTTTATTTTCACTGTAATACTTGGAAATTTTCTGTTAATACAATATTCACATAGCCAGTACTGTATAAAGAGATAATAAGCAAATTAAAGGTGAAAGTCTTTATGCCAGATGAAGATGCAGTTCATAAAATGTAGGCCACTCTTTCTCTTCACTCCCTTCACAGACATGAGACGTGACGTGCAGGACATCTTCAGGCTGACGCCCCATGAGAAGCAGTGTATGATGTTCAGTGCCACACTAAGCAAGGAGATCCGCCCTGTCTGCCGCAAGTTCATGCAGGACGTGAGTTATCAGCCAGACTCACTGATGATTTAGCTAAACCCCACCGTACATACATCTGTAGACATATATGTGAACAACATAATATTGTTTAGTTGGGTTTGCATGGTCTCTTTACTTAGAAGAGAGGAATAAAAATGTAAAATGATAGTTTGGCCAAACATGTAGTTTTTCCTTTGGAAGAAATTGTTTTAGTGTGTTATTACTCTAGATACAACAGGGAGTTTGATCCAGTCACTGTGACTAGCAAGACACCAACCGTACTGATAATTTTACGCATAGTCACCCCTAAAATTAGTCATAGCCATGCCTAAACAGATGCCACGTCAACTCTGAAAGGAAACAGAAAGGTAGCTGGTTATCTTTTTTGGTTTCCTATTGATAACCATGGTGTAAAAGCCACATAATATTCCTAACTGAGGTGATGGTGATGGCTCTCCGGCACCACCTCATACCTTTTATGTTACTGTTGCATTGGCAACTGCAGTAAAGAAAATTCTGTTCTTGCTATTATAAAGTCCACAGGGACATAATAAGGCCCTCAGTGCCTGTAGCCATGTCCCTCTCAGCTTTGCCCACTTGTGGCTGTCAGTGTCATAAGTGGCCATATCAGGGGGACAAAGTGACCCTCCGTGGCAGATTTGGCTGGTCAGGACAGTCTCTCCTCCTGGCTCTGCTGCTGTCCTGGGGAACAGGCTCCACACAGCCACAGGCACAACTGTCAAAACTGTTCAGAAAAATTTATGGTCATTATGAATCAAGTTATCACATGTAGAGGTCAGTAAGACTTAAAGCATGTGACACCACTTTCTGACTTGCCAAAGTGTTATTCTATTCTTATTATGTGGAAGGAATTTGGTTCGTTTTTACTTTTACAGGCCAACCACTTATCACATTTCCTGATATAGTCTCCAGAGATAATTACTGTGCTGACTCTGATATGAGTGTGTGAATACTCTTGGGCGTCTCTCTTGCTGTGCAGCCCATGGAGGTGTTTGTGGATGATGAGACCAAGCTGACGCTCCACGGCCTGCAGCAGTATTACTGCAAGCTGAAAGACAGCGAGAAGAACCGCAAGCTCTTCGACCTACTCGATGTGCTCGAATTCAATCAGGTATACTTGACGCTCATTTTGGAGACATTGGGTGCAACTGGGTGTATATTTACAAATTTACTATCAAGCTTTGAGACACGGCATTTTTAATTGTGAAAGAACTATAATTTGCAGTGTCTGTTTTGCTTCCAATAATTTATCAGTAAAATATTCTAAAACGGGAAAGAAAATTCATTCAGTGGTAGATATAAATGTGGTGACACCATCCTGCATGCAAATATGTGTCACTTCATTTCTGAAGGCTGTAAGAGTTGATCTCTTGGTTTAACTTTTGTTTCTTGTCCTCTAGAGGGAGATAGTTGTATTAGTTTTACCTCATGTCAAGCCAGTGCCTTTGCCTTTCTAGTGAAAATGTACAAGACTTAGTGGTTTGTCTTGGCTCCTGTCAGGTGGTGATCTTTGTGAAGTCGGTGCAGCGCTGCGTGGCTCTGTCCCAGCTGCTGGTGGAGCAGAACTTCCCTGCCATCGCCATCCACAGGGGCATGGCACAGGAGGAGAGGTGGGTGCTGCTAAAGAAGACCTTCACCTTTTTATTTAAGAATTTATTTGAATATCATAACTGTATTTTGGACCGGCATCTCACTGTGTAATTGTGAATATTTTATTTATCTATTATTTATTTTCTGACTGAAATTGTACAAATGACTCCCTATTGTTGGTGTGAGATAGTGAGTGTTATGTTTCTGACACAATTCGCCTGCCTCACATTGGGATATTGTCACCTGTTTATTCCTATTGCTGAAGTTGTTCCTGCTTATCCCTCCTCCAGGCTATCCCGGTACCAGCAGTTCAAAGACTTCCAGCGGCGTATCCTGGTGGCCACCAACCTGTTTGGCCGAGGCATGGACATCGAGCGAGTCAACATTGTCTTCAACTACGACATGCCAGAGGATTCTGACACATACCTTCACAGAGTCAGTCCAGTTTTAATATTGTTTATTTTACTTAGTGTACATCAGGAATAGACATCTTCTGATATAGCGGTCCAGAAAAAAAAATTATGCTTCCATCTAGGAGGCTGTAACTGGTGTCAACTTCACTTCATATTTTTTAGGATATGGTGTGGAATCCATGAATTATAACCTAGGTGCAATCATGTGATATTAGATTTAATATAAATTGCTCCATTTTATTTAAATTTTTTTTTTTTGTAAAGATGATTTTTTTTTGGCATTTCTGCTTTATTCGATGGTGACAGTGTACATAGACAGGAAAGACAGGAGAGAGAGGGGATGACATGCAGCGGGTTCACTTCCAACCCATGCTGCTGTGATAATATATAGTATGCGCCCCTTGTTTTGTTTTTCTGAGCACTGACCTTCTCCTCTGTACTTCAGGTGGCCCGTGCAGGCAGGTTTGGGACCAAAGGCCTGGCCATCACTTTTGTGTCAGACGAGACCGACGCCAAGACCCTGAATGACGTTCAGGACCGCTTCGAGGTTAACGTAGCAGAGCTGCCAGAGGAGATCGATATCTCCACCTACAGTAAGTACTTCTCTTGTTTTGTGACTAACTGGAACTGTCCTGTAGTCAACCAGATGATGTTCATTTTCAGCTATGACTTTACTGGATGAGTAATCACTGAATCTGGCTTTGAACTTTAGCATATTTGACACAGGCAAACAGGACATTACTGTATTATGAACTCATTGATCTGTGATATCCCATTTGATAGCTAACGCATCATGGTTATCACATCTTTATTTCCCCTCCATACCTTGAGGATAGTCGATGATTACCTATTTAGAAAATGTGCAGAGGTTAGCAAATTTCAGTCCCTTTTTATGGTAGAACCTGTGAAAATAGAGTTATATAACTTGAAATTGCCTCATTATTGCTCTTGGGCTTGAAAAACATTTTTGTAAAGGGAGCGCATTCCCACCTCTAATAATATTCGACGTGTCACAGAAAGCTGGAAATAACCTCCCTCTCTTTTCTCTTTCAGTCGAGCAGTCCAGATGAGTCTGAAGTCTCTTTTCCACTGAAGATTGTGTGTGGCCTCTGGTGTATTTTTGTGGGGGGAGGGAGGGTCCCTTTGGAAGTTCATAGTGGTTAAAACTTTTTTTTTTTTATTTTATCATGTCCTGAAGGGGTGCTTGTTTTAATGTTTTTCCTTGTTAAAACCATGGTTGTATTTTTTGGTTAATGAAATAAACTTTTTATACCATGTTATTTCACTGTGTTGTCTTTAATTTGATCTATACATGTTTTTAACCATTTTACTATCCATAAGGTGTGACATAATACACGTTTTTATATGTATATAACATCCTCTTTGCATGTAGGTCAACATCCTCACAAGCAGAGGGCACTGTTATCTTAAGTTGAAGACCTATACCAGGTGGCTATTTTACCAACAGTCGGCTACTATGTATTGACTGCCAAGTGGGATAATTTGAAACTGTACAAGTTGAGTTATAATAAAACCTCACATGAAACCTGAGCAGAGTGGCCAGTTGTATCACATGGATTGATGACCCTAAACTTCTGACAGTTCTAAACGCCTAGAGTATTAATCCATGTGTGTGTGTAATTTACAAATTAGCAACAACACACACACCATCAAAATAAAGAAAATTTATTTATACAATAGCATAATCCAATATTTAACAATTTTCGAATTCTCACAAGAAATACAGATTCATGTAAGACATTTACTAAACTGCATTTGATGCACAAACAAGAAATCAGATGTCTTAAGAAAAACTTGGCATTGGTCCAGTCTATGCTGAACGCTTGTCTCGGTTCCAGATAGCGCTCCTTAATCATTTAACAATCTGTGAGCTAAAAGGAATCAGGCTGTCATTCATTACCATCCATAAATCTACTTTGGGATGGCTTGTCGTATCAGCATGCTGAAAACAGCTCCACCACTGGTGCATGCTGTGCAACATAACATGCTGCACTGATTTTATATACGTTTCTCTAAATAAAAAAAGAAATAAATAGTTTTTCTTGTCTATTGTCTTCACTCTCCATTTGGAGTAGTCCACATGAAGTCGCAAAAGCTGTTCTGCCTGTTGAGTCATTTTTACTGACTGTTCTCAGTGCATTGCAGGATATAGGGTCATGAACATGATCAGATGTCTGACACGTAAGGCTAGTGATGCAGGGGAATTGATCACATCCTTGTGCACCGCTGTCAAAATTGTAGTCCCTAAGCTTCAGTGCTGAACAAAGTGCCCGTTGCTCTTGTCATTTCACCCCTCAGGCTGATCTGAGGGCCTTCAAATATCCCTTCACACCTGAACCAGTTACGGTCCCGAGTTTTGGAAGTCCAGGTGTGCTCCAGGGCTCTACTTTGGGCCCCGCGTTAGTTTGAACAGGAGTAGACTAGTGTACATTACAGTCCACTCCAGTCACATATTACAATGTAGGTTGCCTATATGATAGTGAACAAACGGCCAGGCAGGCCTTTTCTGCCTGGTAATCTTGCTCACAGTCTTCACCTGCTTGGAGCCAGATGTGCATAAAGGCTCCTTGTCTTGAAATGTCTTCTTTCCTCAAGAAAGCTGAACCATTTAGGTCTACCTCAAAAACACAACAACCAAGAAAAAGTTCCCCCATACTAGTCAGTGAATTTGTGTGTGTCTCCGTACATCCAGTGCTGCGGAGGGAGGGCCGCTTCGTTGAGATGGCTGCAGTCGTCCCTGCATTTACACGACTGGATGAACATGGCTGACCTCTGGAAGCGCTCGCCATCTGGGCAGACAAAGGTCACAGGTACGGTGCGCGTGCGGCGTGGCGAGCAGCACCGGCCGTCTGTACACACACCACAGTAGTTGGGCCTGTAGAGGCGGACGCTCAGGCATTCGCCGTAGGACAGGCGGATGGGCTCTGGGGCTTTGTGTGTTGGGGAACACTTTTTCCCTTTCTGCAGTCGAATGATAAAAGTAAAGGGATGAGTGTCACAGTGATGAGTTTTACACTTCTCCACACAGACTTGGCCACAACAATCAAGCGCTCCAAAACAAGTCATTTGCTGATTTTCAGGGTGAAGAAAAAAAGTTTAATAAGCTTTGACTTTTATGTGTGCTGTCCCTTTACATAACAGCAGATTTAAGCGGCTTTGCACTAAAACTCATTAGTTTCACATTAAGAGGAGCAGACTTCAACTCGTTACGCCTCAGAGAGAGGGATTATTTTGAGATTTGAGCGATTAATTTGGAGTTTAAATATTTATCTAACATTTGAGTGTACTTTCCTGTTAAATAACAACACATTTACACCTATGATCATTCTTGGCACCTAAGCTTTTAACTCAGTAGAGCAGAGAGAGAGCTGCCAGTGTGTGTCCAACATCGAGGATTAATATAGACACACCACTTCGCTGGGCTCTGAGTACACAGACAGGGCCTGGCTATGGACAGTTGCTTGGCAGGAATGCCGGGGGTGGGGGACTATATTTAAAAAGGCGCCTGCCTGCCACCAAAACACCACTGAGTAAATCAGCACTGCCCAGTTCCCACTGGATGTAGAGCCCGGTTTCCCAAAAGTATCTTACTGCTAAGATAATCTCTGTTCTTTGGCTTGGTATAACCTCGGCACAGGAACATCTCATTTTTTAAGTCTTTGCAGCACAGATTTGATGTTTTCGGCCTGTTTGGTTGACAAGGGGAAACATGGAAATATGGGCAGGTATATTGTCTCTCTCTGCATACAAAGACATTCCAAGATAACAGGTGATACCATCGCTTATTGATAAGTGTTATCATCAGAGGTTTAGGTTTTGCTGTGTGGGTGATAAATTGAGCTGTTTTGATAAGAAATTATTATGGCAATAAAATGTGGATGACTGACCTATGATCTTACAAAACTGAGCCTCTAACACACATGAACATTCATTACACACAACTCTCTTTTTCTCAATCTCTCTTTCATTCAATTCAAGCGTTCCAGTGTACCTTGGCCGGGATGGTTAGTCCATGGCATGGCCGTACGGTACATATTCTTGTTTCTCTCTCCAGCTTGCACTGAGGATTTTTGTTAGTGATGCGAGAAGACACGCCCATCCCACAGCTGCGGGAGCACTGGGACCAGTCGGTGGTCTGGACCACACACTTCTCCTTCAGGTCGTTCCACACTGGGGAGAGGCAGAGAAAGGGAAGGAGGGTGGAGGACAGGGCAATAATTCAATCATATAGTTTACAGTCTTTCAGTAAAATGACACGAGGTTACTGTGAGGCACAATTCTGTTGTCTAAATTAATGATAAAAAGCAAATGCCAGGTAAATGTTTCAAAAGTGACATCTGAAATAAAATAAGGAATATTATTTCAAAATTGCAGTTTCATCTGTTTTTGTAATGCAATGAACATCAGTTTGATCATATAATGTGAGTTTGCATATATTAACAGTTAGTGTTACAGGCCCATATATTAATAGGAACATAATTTCTTTTGACTATTATTGTATCATTTTGTCCAATAATATTAATATTACTGGACAAAGATAAGTTATTATAAGAACTCATACATGGTGCAATTTGAGAAAGGATAAATGGAGATTGCATCCTCCCTTTTAACACATATTAATAAATACACCCCCCTTGTATGTTTTAGATTTCAGGGTCTGTGAAATCCAACTTTTTAAATCAGAAACAACAGACCTTTTTCACAGTAGCCATTTTGACAGGAAATAGTAGGTAAACGGGTGTTACTAATGACATTAATTAACTTTCTGTTCTATTTAGGTACAGAACCTAAATTAAGGTGATTAGTAACACCTGTGTTTACCTACTATTTCATGTCAAAATGACTGCTGTGAAAAAGCTCTACTGGCCACCCTGAGAAAAGTGTGAGGGAAATATTAATGGTGATTAATAACACCTCCTCCCTCTCACCTGGCAGGTGTTTGTAGCCATGTTCGTTCTCCCAGCCGTTGGGCTTGCTGTCTACCAACTCGTTACCCAGCACCAGGTCATTCCCAGGCTGGTGTGGGACAGGGTGAGGTCTGGGCTGGTGTTTCTGTGGGTGAGGCACCTGTGATGAAAGATAAGAGTGATGAAAGATAAGACGAGATCGTGCTTTTTGTCTGTGATTTAGACAATATGTGCTGAGCTGTCGTGTCTGCCCATTGTTGTTTTTTTCCCAGCAGCCTTATCATTGTAACGCAACACCTATCAAGAGGCAAATCCAGGTCAGTCAGTCAAGTGAGACACTTCACTCCTCTATGGTTTACAGCACCTGAGTCATGTTGGTTGTTTACTGAGCGGTATCTGAGTCATATGAGCAAGTAAAAGTTCTATGAATCTTTGCAGCTTAACAGCAAATTTTCACACAACTGCTGTGATCCATTTCACATGGTCAGGAAAAAAACTACTGTATATGTCACGATTAAAGAGAGTAGAGTTCAGCTGTCACACATTTGTTTAGAGGACAAGATGAAGATGCTGTGTTTTGTTGTCAGAATGTAGGAAAAGCTATATCTTTGGTCGGAAGAGACAGAAACAGAAAATTTAACATTGGTCTCTTTTATGGTGTCTGCCTTCCCTCTCTTTACAGTCATGCCCTTTGTGGCTGTGAGCATGATACTAAACAACATCTGTCCTTTAAGTAAATTCAAATCCCCTGTTATAAATTTAAAAAAAAATGTTTTCGACTGACCTGAATAAATAAAACTTTTTCCTGAATGGATATATTTTAAGATTTTTCTGAACTCTTTAACCCCAACTAGCTTTCTTTCCCCTCAAGAAGCTATCACAGTGATCTTTGATGACCACTGCGAAACGCATAAATGCCTTTGATTTACGATACATATGGGATACTTGTGATTGTACCTTCACCATTTGCTATTGCCACACAAGACCCTAAACAAATACTATAAAATGAGTTTTTACTGTCATTTATGCTGGTTTATGATGCTCATTAACTCAGAGGGACCCAAAATAGCTGCAGGGTGGGACCTGTGACAGTAGAGGATAAAAACCAACCTGATGTTTAGGTGGCAGGCGCCAGATGCCCTTATGGCAGTCCACACTGAAGCAGCACTGTCCTGGGACCCTGACCAGCCGTGGGTAAGGGCAGGAGGGTGAGGCTGCTGGCAGTCGGTTGTCACAGAGGGGAGCACAGCCGACAGCGCCGTCGATGCAGGTACACTGGTGCTTGCAGCCGGCACGGAAGCTCTCACCATTCTGGTAGATCCTGCCATTGTACTCACATGTGCGTCCCTCCAATTTTGCTGGAAAGACAGGGTGAGGACAGATTACTAACCCAGGAGAAACGAATCGTTATGTGACTTCTTCATTTTAGACAAAGGAAGGTGGTGAATTGCAGGTGGCTAATATTAGGGCTGCGTAACGGCACTGATTTCCCAATTCGATTAGACTCCGATTCACAAGGTCTCAATTCAATTCAGTACCGATTTTGATTTGATTCCACCTTGATCCAGTTAGGGATATTCCAGTTATAATGCCAATTTTGCAGCTTACATACAACTCCATCTCCTCTTAACTATCCTTGTTTTAAATCCAAAACTCATCAAGACATCTGCCTTCAGGCTCGATGGCCCTGGCTTCATGGGTGGAGCTCCCACCATGATTCTATCATTTGTTTGGGCATCATCCATGGTTTATGTCAAAGATGCCCGCAGTGACTCCAGCACATGTCTGTCAGCTTCTACAGACAAGAACATGTTTTGAAGCTTAAAGGGACCCACGAGAGAGAGCCTCCTCTTGCAATCCTAGGTATGTCCGAAAGGCATTTGCCACGTTCTCTCATTTCAACGGCTAATACGAACCCTCTTGTGCAATGTTGTCCCTGACTTTGAGCACAACATGCACAATAATCTAACACCCAAACAGCACACAAAACCACATGGAGGACTACTGAAAAGGTACTGAAGGTAGCAGGGCAGAGAAAGGTCACTGGAAATCACGAGACATTGGGAGACAGACTCCTTGTCACCATGGCATGGAAGAACCTGCTATTCATAGTTTGTGGGGCAGTCCTGGCATGGTAGAGATGGAAGGTGTATTTTTATCTCTGTGACCCCCTACTTACTGTCATAAGGCATCTACTACTCATTAAAAAAATATCCTTCACCCCATCCCACCCCCTGCTGGATGTGCAGGGTTAAAATGTGCTGCATGCTGGAGTTATTCTTTGATCACATGGTTGGTTCTTTGCGTTGAGGGGAAAATGTGCTTAAGCCAACTTTTGATGGTGCATTATGGCCTTCAAGAGTTTTGGGTTTATGGAAAAGACACTAAACCAATATTCCTTTCCATAGAGTAATAAAAATGAAATAGTCTTATAATCATTGGCAACTTTTCCCATCTACACTGCGTCATATTGTTCCCATGTGTCACAGACTTTGGATTCATCGCATTAATTTCAAATATAGGATACTTCACTGTGCACATGTGACTTACATCCTACTCATGTTAATAGTCTACATTCCTGTGAGTTATTGGGTTTACATAAACAAGGGGGGGTGGGGGATGGAGTCTTTTTCCACTCATTAATCTTCACTTTTAAGAATGCGGATGCTGGGGAATTCCTCCGCACAATACATTCCCTTCTTCCTCACCTCGACAGATGCCCCAGGCCATGGTCACATCATTGCCGTAATTACACTCCAGGCCCTTGTGGTGGTCGCAAGGCATCATGGGGCTGCAGTCTTGGTTCAGCTGTGCGGCGCACACCTTGCAGCATCCACACCCATCTGGCACAGCACTCACCCCTGGCGGGCAAACGGGGGGCTCTGCAGGGCACTCACACACTGCCGGGCAGCCA
>OMKZ01014983.1:8260-21885 GCA_900302535.1 Neoniphon sammara | reverse complement strand
CCCCCTCCCCCCCCCCACCCACACCCCCCCCCCACACACACACACACACACACACACACACACAGACACACACTTTTTTTTTTTTTGCTTCCCTTCATTCCCCGAGTGGCTGCAGTGGAGACGTACCACAGGCTGACAACAGCTCCAACCTGCCTTTACCAGCAGCAGACTAACACAGCTATCTCAGTCTGCAACATTTACTGATAACCCACATCGCTCTCTCTTCCTCTCTCTCTCTTTCTCCCTCTTTTTCCCTGCTCCCTCCATCGCTCATTTCCTTCTCCTCCGCTTCCTTTCCCTCTGCTTGCTTCGACCCCTATGGAATGAGGGTCTTATGAAGATAAATGACACCTCTCAGCTTCCTTACCCTGCTCCCATCTGCCTCCTTCGGAGCTGCGCTGCTGTGGCGGGAATTCCCATGGAATTCTCCCATTCCTCAGTGTGTCATGCCTGACTAATCCGCAGTGTCATTATTATTTTTTTTTTTCGACAGAGCATAGGAAGAACATATGCATGGCTGGTGGGAACAGCTGAAGACATTAGGCAGGCATGATGGCGATTCCAAAGCCTGAAGCTCATCAGATTTCAATTGCAGAGGAAATGAAGTGAATACCTGAAGAAGGCTATTTGATAATCAAGGTTACTGAGGGTGGGACTGAACACACCCACAAGAATATCATCACATTGTCTGGTTCAGGACTGTTGATAGTGTAGTAAAATAAATCTTACTTTGTATGTAAAATTAAAAAAAAATCCCACATGTCCAATTTATTTTCAGTGGTGAAACTTTTCGTTTCTTGATGAAATCACACAATAGAGCCTTGTTTTTTACATCACTGAGAAGGGACCATGAACTGCAGATACAAAATATTGAGGATGCTTACTCTTTTCATGAAGTACAGTCATGCGGTGAATCCAGGTAAAAATCATCATCCTTTAGTGATTTCCCTATAAATCTATACAAAAGGAAGAAGCGCAGATACGGAGAAGCTCACAAGTTAGAGAAGGCCTTTTAAGCTTTGAGACAACTGAGATGTGGCTTGTACAAAATGGGCTGCAACTCAATATCAGAAGGATGTCCCTAATACTTTCTTCAATTAGTTTACATCATAAGCAAATCCTTTTAAGGGGGTGATTTTACACTTGAACGTAGAGGTATGAAACGTGGGGTTGTGAAAAAACTCTCATTGCTTTCATTTCAATTCCCACGTCTGGTGTTACCGAGCAGCGGGGCATGAGTAAATCAACTCTGCATTCATGTATGAGCGCTTATGTGCATCAATGTGTATTGAGTTGAGGTATGAGATGGACAGAGGATGTTTGATTATAAAACGAAGTCAGGGAACCGCCTCCGAGGAAAACAGTGTATTCCACTCACCAGGGCACCTTGAGATATTTACAGAGGCAGCAACACTGAAGCTCAAAATGTTATCAAGGACACACTGCAGAAGTGGCGAGGGCAGTTCTATAGCTCAAGTACTTCTATTTCACTCTCACGGTTGATCTCGAAGAGGGTCTAAAAAACATCATCCAAGATTCAAGATTCACAATGTTTTATTGTCACTCCAGTTGAACAAGTACAAATGTGTGAAACACTTTTGCTGGGAAGCTCCAACAAGTAAGAGTATTTTTAGCATTTCTAAGTACATGACACCATGTGGCATCCCCTGACGCCAGGTACTGGGATTCAGGAGCTGGCCGACATCCTTACAATAAAAGAGTATGCATATGGAGCCGGAGTGTGCAACACTTTCTCCATTTTTTTTTTTAAAGATTTGCTTCCAGTGATCAGTGCCTCACAAAAGTCCTTGATAGGCTTTTCCATAACGCAGATAGAGACAGAATCAGACCTGGTAGGATGTGCCATAGGTTAGAATTTCTTTCTCTCTCACTGTGTTGCTGTTAGTGTAAATATGATGGTGAAAACTGCTGATGAGAGGGGGAGGGAGGGATAACGGGGGTTTGCACGGCCTAATTGGAAAGCTCACCAGAGTTATTGAGCTGTGCAATATTTCTCTTTTCCTACACCGAAGCTACAAACACAGTCAGAATGAGGAACTTTCTGAGTAGATTGCTTTTATTTCCTTTGATGTGAGGAGCTGATGAGGAGCAGAGTGGTTCACAAAGCAATGCTGCCCTTGCAGCAAAACAGTTTGATGAATGCTTTTGTTCTTTTTTGTAAGAAATTCTACTACAGTGTGTGTGTGCATGCTTGCATGCATTCGGGGGCCAATGGGTTTAAAAGTGCATTTCCCATATGTCTCTAAGTGTAATAGAATTTAACACCATGAAATCAGTAAGAGGTGTGTTTGATACAGCATTTATCAGCAAAGAAAAAAAATGAGCGAAAACTACATTGTGTTGGATCCCATGTCAAGGCCTTCTTGGCTGGAGAGAAGGAGGAGAAATAAAAGAGCCCTTGGTAGGTTTTTTTTTCCTTTTGCTCTGTGAGACAGATACATTTATAAGAGGGGGAGCAGAGGTGAATGCACACAAAAAACAGAGTAATGGCTGGGTGTTGACGGTAAAGAGGAGTGGGCTGAGAGGGGATTTTCCCCCTGGCAGCTGTCAGTCAGCTCTCTGCGAGGGCTCATGGGTCATGTATTAACACGTTTGAAATCGATGGAGTCCCAGCTTGAGATTTCAGGCTAGCATTACTATGGTGCACCAGACCTGCAACACAAACAGATTGACAACGCGCAATCAGCTTCCTTTCACTTGACGGCACTGTACCTATCTGAGGACAGAGCTGTCTGAAGCTCCGAGTTCATGTGGACAAGCTGGATGCATCAATGTGAAGTTGATAGAAGGAATCCCTAACTTACAAGGCAAACTAAGACACAAAGCTGCATCCTTTCCAGTGAAAAGCTGAGTAAAAAATGGACACACACAGCATAATGTTTGTGTGTCAAGTCATTAAAGATGTCTTGTATTTTTCATTACTTGGCACTGACAAGTATGCTACTGTAGCTAGCATAATGCAATCTAGCAACTTCTCTATGTTACCAAACTGCCAGCTGTCAAAACTCTAAAAAACTACAGAGTCAAATCAAGTTTAATCATGAAAATTTGATGCAAAGCGTTTTTTGTTTACTGTTTGCTATGTATGCCTCCATTAGAGTAGATCGATCTTGCCAGAGATTTCAACTCAATATGGTCATTCTACTGCACTTTCCCAACCTGGAGGCTGCTTTTTTTCAAGTTTTTTTAATTTCTTTTTTTTTTTTTTTTTTTTTTAGAATGCAGCATAAGTTCACAGAGAGATTGGAAGTTTGACTTTACACCTTGTCTTGATGATTTGAATCATCAGATTTGTCAAAATCTTTCATATTGATGATGTTATGTGGCATAAATGGAATAAATTGTGTGGAAGCAGCAAATCCAGAATTTCCAAGTGATAAACAGGAGAAAAGAGCTGGCCCTTTCTAGCATATCTTTCCTTATCAATTAAAACACATTTTTTACAGGTTTGGACAGTAATAGAATTTTCTTATACTCTGTGCAGTGACAGACCGCCTGACAGAGAGAAAATGATCATCAATCATTGCTTTATCCATACAAGTTGTGATGGGAGCTGGCAGACCAAAGGTCACCCTGCTAAGACAAATAGCAAGCTCCTCTGGCCGTGAGAGGAATTCCACAGAAACCTTTTCCTTTGCTGCCGGTTGATGCCATAAATAGAGGTGTCGACATTTGACCTGCACTTGGTCAAACATCTCTGGAGCCTGGACTGAGATTGGTGGTTGCCATGGATGCTTGCAACGTAGGTATGAGCGTGATACTCCCACACAGCTGACACATGGTTTAATAATTTATATCTGAATGCAGGCTATAACTGATCTAAATGAAGCCACATTCATTATTTTCACACCACTTATGTGCTTACTGAGACAATACACCACAGTATGCCGCGATGGTTAGCAGTAATGGCTCTGAGAAGCATTAGAAGCAGCCTTTTACCTCTGTCTTCCCAAGCCACAGGGCATATGAGATCGATGCTTCAGAGCTCCCCTTCCCTCCTACACATGCACACAACACACACACATAGACATAAGCACACACACTAAGAAAGCAATCAGAAAAACTGTTTCCTGTCTTGAACCTGTGATATTCAGCTGCTGGTGAATCTCGAAGTGTTTTATTTTTCCAACAACAAATTGAACACTCTTTCCTTTACATCCTCTTTTGTGAGTTTTTTTTTTTTGTGTGTGTGTGTGTGTGTGTATTTTTGTGTGTGTGTTAGGGTATTACTTGTTGATATAAAATTAAAACTGACGCACCGTCTGACTGAGAGATATTTAATTCCGTAAATGTTGACCATTTTACAAAAACCTCCCCTGTGTTTCATGCACACATAATTTGATGGTAATCGGCAGTGCTGTTTTAATTTTTACAACTTCTCGAGGGAAATATTAAGATCCTAATTTGATCCAAGCCTTGCATTTATGCAGAATACTTTTTAATTTGTTACCGAAAGTTAGGCTAAACAGCTCTCTCTTGGAGGTTTTCCTCAAATATTACCTCTGTTACTTTGTGGAAAATAGCATCAACAATCTCGACAACTCAGCCTCTAATTGTTTTGCCCTCCCACAGGAGATCGCATTGGAGTCTTACTCCTTATTTCAGGGCCTTTTGCTGTCCTTCAGTGTTACACCTGAGCCAATTTGAACTTTGACTACTCCTCGCGGCTCTAATTATAAAGGGAATGTGGTCTTTTTAGAGTGTTTTGTTTGGGAATATGAGTCTTTGGGCATCTGTAATTTTCTGTGATTTCTGGGCATCTGTACAGTGGTTTCTGAGATGAATATAAATTCTAGGTTGTCCCATTTAAAAAAAAAAATGAAAACATCTCAAGAATATATTTATACAATTTTTATAAAGACATTTCATACCATTTTGGCTTTAGTTCAAGTGCTATTTACCATTGTGTACATTACATTTATAAGCAATGGTTATCTTGCCGATGACCTTCTCTCTCTCTCTCTCTCTCTCCCAGGTCCATTGCCCTCAACCTTCTTCAGCAGCATGCACAGTGGTATTCGATATCTCCACAGCGACTTTATCTCTCAGATGGCAGTGACATGCAGCAGAGGAGCTGGAGTGGAGGCACAGTCAGACTGTTTGGGCGTCGGTGGAGGGATGCACATGTAACATCTGCAGCTCTGTGATGTCTGCTTCCAGTCATGCAGTATACCGGTGTGGGTTTGCCTCAGAAGTGTGCTCTCAACAGTAATGCTCTCTCAACATCACAGTGACTAGTGAGTCTAATCTTTCTCCCCAGATATGACCTCATGCTGCCTTCCAAGGACACCAGAGAAGTTTATATAGTTAATCTGGTCCTTTAAAATTTGGGATTTAGAAACTGTATAGAGTTAGATAATTAAAAAAAAAGGTTTCACAGAAGCAATCACTGACTTATTTTTGAGTAAATTACTGGTTGATCCACTTTGTCCTTGCAGGGGAGAATTTAGCAGACACTGTATACATAGACTATGGCAGGACTGTGACAGGATTATAATTATGATACATTACAGTGCATGTATTGCATTATTCTACTTGATGAATCAAATTTAAGTAGATTTGCTGTCAGTGTTCAAACCTGTTTAAGTTTGTGTCAGTTGCTGTTAGCATAGTTGTCTTTATACCTATAAGTGATTGTGCGTGTGTGTGAAGGGATTAACGTCTGTTTGATATTGGAGAAAGGACGACATTAGGAGAAGAAGAGGAAAAACAAGAAAAACGTGTTTGGTTCAGCTCTGAAGTGCTCTGGCTGATCATTTTCCGCTTGGCTGATTCGGCACTGAAGCGCTGACTGGTGGTGCCCTCTTCCTGTGCCACTGTGGCGTTGAGTAATTACAGAGATAAAATGGTTAATTCACACAGGTCAAAAGTGCAAAGTGGCATGTAACTTGTTCCAATTAGCATATTAGCTCCCACAAATTGAGCCATAATACACCTGTTTTCCTCCAGTCTTGTTTTCAAGGATGTTATCATCTATTTGCACAGCTGTGACTTTATTAGTTGTGGTAAGTGATTGATCCCCGTGGGCTCAGGATGTGAAACTCACAAAAGCTCACATCACTTAACTCCCTTTCATATTACTCATCTTTTAGAAAGTGTATAAAAGTCTTTAAACCAATAAGATAATAATAATAAATAATAAACTGAAATTGTCTGTAAACTTAATACATTAATTACTAAGTCTTATAATCCTTACAAAATAGATTGCATTCATAGTAAATTCGTATACAATAATCCCACCTAAGTGCAGTCAAAAGAGTGTAGAATGTAATGTAAATGTGATCCACTCCTCTAGTGTTTATTATTCAAATAATAAAAAATAAAAATAAATAAAAAAATAACATTAAGTAAACATGCACACTAATGTTGCACATGTATCAGTAATGCTATTTTAACATCATGGTTGCGTCTTCTCTTTTTCATGTCTCATTTGCATTACCTTCCATTACTGCCACTGAATAAGAGTTGCAAAAATCAAGTACTGTTGTTTACAACAAAAACACATAAACAAAATCTACATTTAACAGTGTAATTACATATTATATGAGTGTTACATGAATATGAATCAAATGAGTAACACTAACCATATAACAGTATGTCAACTAATAATAATAAACTTAATTTAAAAAAACAACAACTCTTATCTAAAAGTTTCAAACAAGGTCTACAAAATGCTTTACAAAAAGATATCCAACTAAGTAATAAAATGGTTAAAAATAAAACTGATTAGATGAAATATAATGAAAACATGATGAAGTAAAAAGTAAATCTGCATGTATAAAACCGTACTTGAAGTGATTTATAGGTGATACTAATTTTGCAAGTGTAAGTTGGAACACTTTAAGATGACTAATAAAACCTGATTACATCTCAGAAGCAGATGAAGCTGAGTTTCTCCTGGCAGTCCCAGCTTTGCCACAGTCCCTCTTTGGTTAACGCTCCACAGAAGTGAGTCGACCTTGGACAGCGGATAGCGGACAGCGGGTCCTGATCTCCTCCTCGGGGCCAGGCCTCGTACTCCACATGGTCCCCGTCCACCCACAGCCAGCCGTCTCCCAGGTAGCGCAGGCCGATCCACACATGGTCAGTGGTCCGGGCTTCGTTGATCTCCCTCTGGGCCAGAAGAAGCTCCGTCTCAGAGACCAGGCTGGTGAGCTCAGAGTGATGTTCTCTGCAGTGCTCCAGAGCCTCCTCCCACGTCTTCTTCTCCTCCACCACGATCAGGTTGAAGCAGAAGAAATGAAGGAGGCTATGTGATTTATCGTCCCACCATAGACCTGCCTCTATACGGACAAAGTACTCGATACCTCTGTCGTTATTTGGTTGCCCAGTAGACCAGTTTTGGTAGGTAACGTATCCCCCTCCTGACCACTTCCAGCCTGTGATGTTTTTAGGCTCTCTATGGAGACCAATCCATCCTTCAAATTTGTGTCCAGCTGAAGCACCTCTGAGCCTCTCTGTATCTCTCTCACTGTTGATCGGGGACAGATCAGTGTAATGTTCTGTGCAGTAGCTCTGAGCATCAGTCCAGCTTTTCTTCTCAGGTACAAAAACATGATCTCCTATCACCCATGACATGCTTGTAATAAAGAGCATTATGAAAATGATCTTCTCCATGGTTAGGCAGTGCTTAGACAAGGAAGAGCAGGATGACCCGCGCTACTCTGAATCACTCTTTTATTAAGCAAAGCCAAGTAGCTCCACCTTACACCATGACCCTGGACTATACTCCACTGTCTCCACCCCAAACACACTGGGCCTTCTAGTTTGCTCCATCAAAAACACAAGGCCATTTGAAAATAAATTTGCAATGCAAAATATGTATATCTTCCTTCTATTGTTCTTCTCATCTAAATTTTGGCTTTCTTTTTATTTCTTGTTTTTAAATTTCAGTATTTATTAAGTATTTATTATTTTGTGAGGTCAGAGGAGGGGTGTGGTGCGCACCATAACAACATCCAGCTCAGGGCCCCAATTTGTCCAGGAGCAGCACTGGACAGACAGACAAATAGACAGACAGAGAGAAAGAGAGAGAGAGAGACAGACAGACAAGTAGATAAAGACATTAGGCTAGTAATGCAATGAGTACAATACAAACATGCTTATGAAAAACAAACAAACAAACAAACAACCAAACAAACAAACATTCAAAAAAAAAAAAAAACAGAGCTGCTGCAACAGGCTGCCACTTGTGCTGTGCCATCTTGGCTGTCTTTTCCCCTTACAGTGTCATGCTTGGATGTGAAAGAGAAGAATAAATGAATTCTTTCTGCTGGCATCTGAGGGTCTGGGCAACCTTATCAGCCTGTTCTTTTCTCAATACCAAAATCAGAAATAAGCTATGTAGCTACATCTTACACAGTTAATTGCTGCCATTTGGATGTACTGTGTGCACCCCAACTCTACCATCCATTAGCTACAAATAAATACAACATTAGTAAAGAAAGAAACAAACAGGAAATAAATTTATAAAGAAACAAAACCAACAAAATAAAAAGTGGTAAAATACCCTGTGACTTTTACAGTTGGAACAACTTGTTTTCTGTACACCTATTTCAACTAGGACAATCCCATGAGTAATTTGCATTGCAAATCCATTTTCATATAACCTTGTGTGAAGGTTTTTGAAGAATCAAGCTGCAACCCTCAGTAGGATACGTTTCCTCTCTGTTCCTTATTTGTGACAATTTCTTTATTTCTTAGGCTTACTCCCATTATTTTTCTATTTTGCCCCCTGTTTAATGAATGAGTGATATTCAATCTACACAATCCTTCTTCCTGACATGCTGTAATTTAAATACACAATTAAATGCACAAACATTGGAGAGTGCAGTTGATGATGACAATTTCAATTAAACAACGTTCAGACTTCCAAACTGTTCCCATTACATTAAATATTTCAGTTCGTCAACTTGAATCTTCCCATTCAAAACATGCAGATATAGATTTCATTTTAGTGTCGAGACTCTTTGCTGTATGACTCCCTGTGAAGTGTAATTTAGAGCCAACAAAAGAAAGACGTGGAGAGATCAATGCAAGCCCCCATGGGCTATCATGAAGAAACAAAACCCACAGGTGAGATGCAGGCGAGGTGGCGGGCTCAGCTGCACATCAGGTGAAACTAGAGCACAGTGTCACTCCAGGTGTCTGTGTGAACTAGCTCACACGTTTCACTTCATTTATGAAATAATGAGTGAAATAGAAAAAAACACAACATGAAATACAGTCAGCTAATAACGATCAAAAGTCAAACAAATGTGAGCATAAAGGGCTCAGAAGTCATGTCATGATTTGTTGCTGATTTGTTAGAATTTTCAAGACTGACGATTAAAAAAAAAATCTAGGGGAGTATTGAATGGGTTTTTTCTACTGCTTTCAAAATTATTTGTGAAATTTGGACGTTTGTTTCTATATAAAAACGAAAAATGTTCGCATTTCTTATGGAGGCACAAATTGCCAGTGGCTAAGCAGCTAGTTACCCATGATGACCCACCGCACACGAGTTGATTGAGAGCCAGTCGCAGGACAGCAAGCTATATGTGCCGCAGAGTCAGTGTTAGCAAAACAATATTTCGGCTAGAAAGCAGCATCGGCATTCAGAGGATGCAGTCCCATTTAAGTGAGAAACGTGCAGATAAAAATGAATATTATCATGAATCACAGAGTGTGACAGGGATTATTATGTGAAAGCCCTTTGTATTTTTCCCATAGAGAAATGCATTGGATCCTGAATTCCATATTTGGGCAAAGGTTTGTCATCAACATTATGTCTGACTTCTGAGGCCTATTAGAGATGCCCAACTGGCACAGGATAGCTTTCGTTACATGTCAGAAAAATCTGGCCCCTATCAAGCAAAAGTGGTCAAGCTTTGAGTGAAAAAACAACAACTTCCTTATGAGGGTGAGCTAAGAATGATGCATGGGAAGCCTTGAGACTGTGGTAAGGAATACACATCACATTGACTGAGAGATACATTTTAATTCAGACAATAAGCGCAACATGCTGCAAAGCTTCAAGGTGAATTTAAAATGTAGGTTTTCTACTGGTTTTCAGCTCAGTAAACTAATCACAGACATTTAGAAGCATTTAGGCCTAGACATTATCTGTGACATGGTCATTCAAATAATCTGTTTATAAGTACTTTGTACAGATTCTAATTAAGATATTAGCAATAACAATATGTGGTAATTAATAAAATATGGCAATATTAAATATGTGCCCCTCAAAAAAAGAAAAAAAAAAGAAAAGAAAAAAAAGATGCCCCTAAACACAGCCAGGGACTCCATATGTTTGTCACATTTCTTTCTTAAAGAAAGAATGCCACAGCTTTTATCTATGACAGTAACTTATTCATATTGTTAATCTTCAGTGAACATTGGTATTTGGTCAAAAATGCACACTGGCTCTCATTTACCAAGAGTGCATGATTCAGTCTGACAAACGATGAGCATTCAGCTATTTCTTTAAAACAGTTCTCTTTGATATTTGTTAATTTGAACATTTTCCTTCCAGTAAAATGAAAGGCATGCCTTCTCTTTAATGAATCATGTTCAGCTGCCCTGATGCACAAATACTTTTCTGCGAGTCATGCACAACATTTTCATCACAAAATCCAGCCTGACACATGTGCTGCCGTAGCTCTCTGTCGTTCAGTCTGGTTTAATTGTGAAATGAAATGTGTTAGCTTGGACATACTGACTCCGGTTTTGCTTGAACTAAGAGGGACATGGTTACACAAGTTATCTAGTCTCATTAGTCCAATATGACTGATTGTGTCCTTTACTTATTCACTACCATTTCAAATTAACTTCAATTTGAGAAAAAAGAACTCTTTCATGTCTATCACAATTTAAACTAAAATAAAGGGAGTGAAGTTATAATTTGTTAATCATTGACTCACCCTGAACCTATGATGAGTCAGGTGGACAAGATCCAGTTTAGGTATCTAGAGTTGACATTTCATTCTCAATTTTAGACTGAGCATGCGGTTTGTTTGATTCAATACAATAAATACATAGATCATTTAAAAGAAGAGGCCTGAATGGGAATGTATAGGCAGCAGTTTTTAAACATTACAATGACAAAGTATAGTGTACAATCAGATCATCATTACATACACTAATATGCTTTTACTGTTTGTTCATATTACTGTTAGTAAATATCCAATTACTCTTTTCTAACAAATATAGATTGAGGAAATATATTTATGAAAATATATTTAAGGATGTCTCTAGAGAGATGCAGGGAGGTTTTGATGTTTCATACCCCTTTTGTGCCATTACAAATAGCCATATCTAATTTGAAGTAAAGAAATATATGTTTTCAAATTCACCAGTTATCCTCGCAGAATAGCAGAAATCACAGATATATTTGGCAAAGCAAACTTTAAGGTAATAATGAAGTGTAGCTGATGGCCACACTGACTGTCAGAGTGAATCAGTTGTCTATTAAGTGCCACATGGTTGAAGCTAAATGTTAAGCTCAGGTAATTTCCTCCTTTTGATTACAAGTTGGCTGCAAGAGTGATTTTCTTTTCTGGTGACAAACACTTTCTATACAGACAGCCATTAAAATTCATGGTAGGGGAGCACGCTTGGTGAAATCGCTTGATCACATTTCGACACACACAGGGCTTGATACTCTCAATCAAGTTCAATGGGAGGTGATGGATTCACTTGCGGGAGGTGTAATGGGAGGTCAGGGACACTCCTGTACTCTCAATCAACACTCCGATAGATACCGGATCAGCGTGCGGGCGTGTGCCATTGAATTAATGTCACTCATTTGGCGCGTGGCCCACATTGTCGTCGCACACGCACAAACCGCTTACACAAACATGCATATTGACGTTATCTTGGCCACCAAGTTGACAGGCTACTTGTATACAACGCTCACTAGTCACTCTGTATTTATGGCTACGACATGCAGGCAATATTCTGAGTGCACAAGAGATCGGCATTTGTGACCAACAGTAATTTGGTTCGACATTGGTTTTGTTGCAGCTGTCTATTTCCACTCCAGTGGAAGGAACTATTACCCCATCTGAAATACCTCAAATACTTGCTGCTAAATCACTGTGTTCACATCATCTTCGAGTTGATCCCATTAGCTTCAAGTGTTTATAGGCTTTGAAATAGTGTCCAAACACCTGCATCATAAATAAATAAAGAAACCACTGCTGAAAGCCATAGTCTTGCTCTGTGACATGTAAATCACACGGGTGCTACAGGCTTTTTCCAAAGGGCCCTGCATCAGTCCAGATTTACAGCTGGATTGCCCGTGACAAGAAACTGATGTGCTCTTGTTCACCAGAAAAAAAAAATCTTATGGGTAATGACTCACTGTTATGAATCTCACACACAGCAGGGAAAGAAACAAAGATGTGCTGCACTGTGAATAGCAATTACCAATAATGGAGAAAATATAACATGAATAATTGTGATCTGACAGATGTGGGAAGCGTAAGACAAAAAAGATTAGGCATATTAAAAACGTTAGAGTGGTATCAGTGATGTGTTAAGACACATTACCATGGTATTATGCCTTCTGGTAAATCATTACTTTCAGTGCTGTGTAGATAAATGCAATAAATATGTTATACATATTTCGTAGAAACACATATGTAAGCAGTGAAGTGTGTGAACATGGTGGCTTGTTTTGGCTTCCCTGCCCAAAAGACTTCTAAGAGGCCCAAGTTAGAATTTTTGCTGGTGTCCGTTCAAGCTTCTACTATCAAGTTGGATGGATCTCCTACAGAGCCAGTGCAAATAAGTCCCGCCCACGCCAGAGGGGTAAACATTCCATCGCTCTACATTGACTTTGCATTGTGTGACCGTGCCTGCTTGTGATTTTGGTTTGTTAACAAGCTAGACAGAAAAATGCCCAAAAGCTGCTTTGTGGTGGGATGCACAAAAAAACAAGGTCAAGAATCCAGAATAAAGTTTTTTCTAAGACTTTCTAAGATGTTTCTAAGAGAAACAGGAATATAGCTGCAAGCAGCGATTTGAGGGATCCAAGTCTGGGATCAGCTCTGATCCCATCCAAATGGAAATCTATGTATGGAATATAATGCACAAGTATTTGATTAATTTATTGTTATTCTGAATTCTCCTGGAGCGCAATAAGCTTTCACTTTACAAAAGTGCACTTTTATTTGAGATTACAAGATACATTAATGTTAAGTTACATGAATAGGCTCAACAAGCACCAACCAACCCAACCAAGAAGAAAACCACAGCGGCATGCCTCACCAAACACCACAAGCTCAGTCTGTGCTACAGGCTCTCATTCATGTCGAGACAAGTCAAGCTCGTATGTTCAGTATCAGTATTTGGATCCAAATCCGGAATCCAACTAGCCTAACGGCTACAGGCTTGTCCAACCAAATACGACAAGTTCTGAGGGGAAAACTACATGTGCCACAGCCACGCAACTCAAAACTGCTGAATACAATAAAATGGATGTTGTCACACAAACAACATGTATTGAATATTTTTTCAATGGAAGAATGTTTCTATAATGTTTCTATCGTAGCCAACTTCAGGCGGTGTCTTTAGTGTAACCAACAGGTGACATTCTAGTGTTTGCGTTTTTGATACGTTTT
>OMKZ01014982.1:6311-22503 GCA_900302535.1 Neoniphon sammara | reverse complement strand
CGGCTTCCATTTCAGCACCACCGGACTCTGGACAGCTCATAAAGCCCAGCAATGGTGCGCCAGCCGGAGGGACGGGGGCTGGACCCGGGCCGGGGATTAACAGGTAGCCACGATCTAGGACGTTTCTCTGCAAAACTATGGAAATAAACCAACTCGGTTTCACGAAAGGGTGGTGCGCTGCGTGTCTATACGATGTTGCGAGTATAGGATCATTCGATTGCAATGAGATAGACTTGAATGGGCGCTTAATTATTTATTTCAATATCCTTGTCAACACAATTCACAATCCGTTTTGAGACCGATTTTTGCTTCATGACGTGTCGTTTACGCTATTCCAGCCTATTATTCAGTGCCATATTGAGTTGAACACAAAGGCTGAATTTTAATGTGCAACGCTTTTGATTGAAAATCAATAACGCGTACAGCTTTCAGATGTCTGTACAGGCCGAATAGGAATTTCCACGCCCGTTATCACGGTGTTCGTCCTGAGGCATCTTTAAGTATCATGAATGAGCGAAAACCCTTTTTCTTCTGCTCATGAGTGGGGAAATATCGAGTAAATGGTCATACTTATAAGGAACTGGATCCAAGAAAAATCGATAATATTTTACAGTCGCTATTAACTGCTGAAATAACGGGAAGGAATATTGAGAATGGGTGTAAAGTGTATTGTTTCTCACGTTGATGGGTGCTGTTCTGTTGGTGCTGTTACAGGTTGCATTTCCCGAGCATGACTCGATCATTCAGTCCCGCACAGGACAAGATAAATGTCAGTAAATACCAAGTCATTCTGAGTAATCGCCTTCCTCATCATGATGAAGCATCAGTATCTTGATGACAGTGTTCTCGTCCAGGATGACAGTGCGCCCATCAAATAACGCCAGCGTCACTGAGTGGCTTGATGGGTATGAATATGACATAAGGCATGTATGCCATAGCTGTCTCAGTGTTACCAGTTGAATAAGCAGTGGAAATTGTGGAGCGCCCCAGACAGTCTTTTTCACCACCATCAGCAGAACAACAACGCTAATTTCTTCTGGAAGAGTGGTGTTGCATCACAGACACACAGAGCCCAGATACATTAACAATGTATCTGGGCTCTGGGTTCCTCTAAGCATCTGAAAACATGTAGTATACATCTGCATTTGCTGTGAACACAAGAGAGGGATTGTCCTTTTACCTTGATAATGCCTTACTTAGACAGTTACATTTCTTTAGAAGTGCAATACCTCAAAAGCAACAACACAACAAAACCTTGCATTTGCCACACCTTTTCACTATTTGGTTGCACTTGCGTTTTAGCCTTCTATCTAAATAGATGCAAATATTTTTAAGCTTTAACAAACCCTACCTGAAATGCTGATTGTTCACAAATTTACTTCACTTTCTGATTCGGTATGCATTGTGTTATTATCCAAACTGATTGTAATGTATAACAGTGAGCTGTGTTATATAAACAGTGTGCATGGTGAGTTGAAATGCATAAAAAATGATTATGTTCAGGCCTGTTTACGAATTTAAATGTGTCTATTTGGAAATAGCACTCTTTGCACATGTATTCAATGTAGGTCAGGACAGGAGTATATACATCACATGTAACCTTATAATTCATTTATGGCGCTATATTTCTCTGGGTGGACACCCCTTAGGTATCTCATAAAGTGATGGCCACTGCTGAGAGAGTGAGTGTTGGGCGAGACATGAGGAGAGAGAGAGAGGGTGAGAAAGAGAGAATTTCATATAGCTGATGAAAAATGGTTCTCTTGAGATCATGGCCCTGCGTTCAGCCCTGAATCTTGCCGTATCAAGCCTGCCTCAAATTCATTGTGGCAGTGGTGAGGTGGGGCGATGGCTGGTTAGTGACGTTAGAAGAGTTTCATGCTAATCAAAATGAGTTGCAGCATTTTACTGGCAGTTAGTCTGGAAATATGAACGGGGACAAAATAGGCTGTAATCTTATTCATCAGTTTATACATGTAGGCATTTTTGCTCCATTTTGGACTGGATTACATACAGTATATTTTGTTCAGAACAGTCAAAAAGCACTCACTGAACCCAAATATGAATCCTTGAAGCTAATGGAGTCGACCTACTATTCCGCCTGCTTGACAGAAAGCATTAAATTGGGTGTGTTCTCCTCTGATCATAACAGCTTTGACTAAGTGCTCAATCATTTAGGCTGGATGTTGACCACAATGGACAAGCATTCAAAATGAGATTCAGCCTTGCATCTCTCCTCACTGACTCTGAGATGTAGCCTTGTGCTAAACACAAAATCCAGACTCTTCCCGTTTCACACTATGTGTTAGCATAAAGCCGATATGCTGCACTGCTACTGTATCGTCGTCTAAGTGTTTCATTACTCTTTTGATAATAGGCCCAGGGGCTTCATGGTAGTAGCATTGATTTAAATTTGTGAAGCTCTGTAACTCACTCCATCATGTAATTGCATATTAGAAAAAAAATAATGTGACTGCCACTTTATCATTTGGTTTGCATAACATACGTCATCGTCATTGGCTCTTTTCACACTAGCATCAATCTCCAAGTAATTAATGTAAATCAAAATTTCATCCTCAATCTAAACAAAACTGCAGCATAAAGCCTTCCGCCCTTAATTGATACAGTTTTTGCCCAGATAAACGAGATAAATGAGTATGCTCTCATATTACTATTGCTTCATATATAGGAATGAAAAAATATGTATGTAGCCAGCAGTTACTAAAGCATTTTCAAATTCAAAGAGCAGAAGCAATTAACACAGAAGCAATGTGTAGTATTTAAGACAACATGGCAATGATCAGTTACAGAAAACTAATGGCTAAATCCAAACCTAGACAGTACACTCCGATTTTAAAATGATCAGGCTACCAAGCTTATGAAAGCTGCTCAATGTTATTTAGATGTCATGTATACTTAAACGTTGCTTTTTTTACTTTCATAGACTTGAAGGGCAAAATGCTGGCAGTTAGGCGGTGAAGCTGACTGAATCTGAAACACTGCCACACACTTCCCTGCTGTTTTCCATGGTTTGTGTAGACAACCCATCTCAAATGTACTGCAGTTTACCAGAAGCAGTGGATGAAGCTGAACCCCGCACAACCTCAATATACAACCCCAAAGTGTAGTGGCAGTGTAGCACCAGTTGGTACAGTGGGGAAGCCACTTGCAAGGAGGCTCGTCGGCAGACTTTGCTGCAGAGCTTGGTGTCTTCATGTTGTGATGCAAGAACAGTTACCAGAAAACAAACATGACAAAACACAGCTGTAACAAGCTATCTAGTATAAAGACATAAAGGCACTGGTTATTTTTATGTGTGCCATTTCATGCACCTCGTTTGATGTCTCTGTGACGCACTGCAGGCGGGAGTTTTAAAGCATCAGCACCACAGCACTTACACCTGCATTTGACCACCACAGTGGGATTTATATTTTCTCTACAGTGAGCTTTGCCGTGTCTTGGCTGCTCATCAAATCAAGTTTGTTTATTTGATTTATCAAGTTAGTCTGACATCAGTTAAAAGATAGGCTGCCTACAAATGCTGGAAATGTGAATGCCAAAGTGCCTGTGGACTGCTGCTATTGTGAGTGAAATGCATAGCCTAATGACTCTGACTTGATGACATAAGTGAGCCAGCAAAATGATCAATTCCACTAAGGCAGATTTTTCTCTGAGCTTCTGAGTTGCTTAGATGTGATGTTTATGGGCAGGAGACCATGGAAGCCATATCAAAAAGTGATAGTAAAAGTGATTTGTTTTAGCATTTTCCGTCTTTGTTTACCTTTTAGTCATCATAGGTTTATAATAATAGTACTAATCAAATTATTAGATCAGTTACATGTCTGATGCAAAGATTCTCCCCTTCATTCTGCAAATGCAGCATAATGCAATTCATTACTGCTTGACTTCTAAAATAAAACAGCATGTACAAGATCCAAAACATGTCAGAATTAACCCATATTCTATTTGCATGAAAAGGCCTTTCAGCATCATCAAGTGGATGTAACCACATGTATTTACCACATAAACTTGCTCAGAGGTCTGTGCTACATTCCAGTTTCTTTTCCAAATCAATTAAAAACGTAGCTCTGGAGTATAGGGATGCTCACACAGTATTAGACATCAGTTCAGCAGCAGGCTAAAATATTTGTCTTGAACGAGGGTCATGTGTGACAAGTCTAATGTCAGGACAAAGTAGGGTGGTTTTCCTGTCTTTTTAAGAAGGATGTTAGATGTGTCTAATGGAGAAAAAAAATGGTCATTCAATAATTTTTGTAATCGGTCAGCACTTTGTACCAGCAAATACTTTGAATTAAGCACTCAGAATTGGTATTGTCAGTAAAAAAGTGAAATTTGTACTTGAGAGTGGCATTTTATTTAAAACTGTAGAAGGCTAGCTCTTCATTAAGAGAAAGGAAGATATTAAAGAAACAGGTAGCAGCTGTTGAGAAGTTATTGAACTCACCTATGATTTGCTGTTGAAAGAGAATTTCTCACCTCTTTATTCTGTAAAAATGTATTTGAATATGAGCTTTTGATCAGGCAAAATTGTAGCAATCAGGCTGTAGAGAAACTCCGAGGCTTACGCAGAGCAGTGCATCTTTAAATACTGGGTATTGAATAGGCTTGTGTTTGCAGAATGGGAGAGTATTTAGTTTCATTGTAATATTGTTATTTACTCTACAGAGGTTTGGGCAAGAAAAGTTTGCATTGTGACACAGGGCAAGCTTGTAGTTGTATTCCTATACCTTCTGCAGGGTGGAGTTGTACTGGAGCTGCTATGTTAATTTGTATGATGTACTTGTCTCTGTTTCCAGCAGTAACATTGGGATAATGTTATAGCATATATTAGCGAGGCTATGTAGACATTCTCACTGCGTCTCTGCTTCCTCAGGATCAGACGTTTCACAGGGGAGTTCACATCAGAAGAGAGAGGACTGGCAGCTTCTAAACACTTCACCATCCTCTTAGTGATAAAGCAAATAACTTATAGTGCTTTAGACACAAAGCCTCAAGTTCCTCTCAGTGGACTAACATTTGCGGCACGATGAAAAATATCTTCAGAGATCTTTTGAAAAGACGACCTCCAGTTTAAACTCTTAATTTTTAACTCAGATGAAAGCATTCCTGAGTCATAGATGAAACTACTTTCTTTCTTCTAAGTACACCTTGAAGAATAGATTTAGACTAATGTATTAAGGGTCAATAGCTTACTATGAGCCTCAGTGCTCAAGTTTAGCATCAGAGTGAGGGTGCTGGTTGTTGCATAATCAGGATTGTCTTATAAGAGGAATTTCATATGTAATTAACTAAGTAAGAAATTTTATTTGTAAAGTGCTTTTCAGCACTACAAGGTGATGTATGGGAGAAAATTTTGAACAATGCAAGACAAAATAGAGATAACAAAGAAAAAAAAGAGAGAACATTACACAGTAAAAAGAAGACAGGTTTTTAAAAGTTTCCTTAAGCCTGTAACAGTCTCTGAAGTTTTAGCATTTAGGTGAAGGTAGTTCCAGGAGGCGGGAGAGATAACTGAAATGGCGCGATCGTCCTTTGATTTCAGCCTGGACTCGGGATCCTCTAAAAGGCAGCGGTCAGAGGACCCAAGTGATCTCGCTGTGTTGTAGGGACATGCAGCTCTGAGATACATGGCACGGCCGGACCATGCAGGGCCATGCATGTGATCAAAAGAATGTTGAATTTAATCCCGCACTCAACAGGCAGCCAGTGTAGAGGGGCTGGAATCGGAGTAATGCGTGTCCTGCGTGAGCATTTTGTTAAAAGTCTGGCAGCGGCTTTCTGGACCAACTGGAGCTGGAAAATAGCAGAGCAACTTAGACACGTTAAAGGAGCGTTACAGTAGTCCAGGCGAGAAGAAAGACGGGCATGAATGATCCTCTTCCAGATCTTACAAGGACAGAATTGATGCTTCTTTTCTTTATTTCTTTATTTCCTTTCCCTCACCCTGGAAAAAAATGACTGTTAAGACTGTCTTTAAAGATGACAAGATGAAACAAGGTCTGGCTTGTCACAGCAGTGGAAATTCCCCATTTCTGTTTCACTATTGGCACTAATATCCTCAGGCCGGACTGAGCAGAGGAACAAAAAGTTTGCCATACTGTTGATGTGTGATAATCTACCTCGCTCTGCACCGACCGTATCACTGTGGCCAGCAGGACGGCTTCAGAGTGAAAACAAGCCACAAGGAGCACTTCACAGAAACTGATACAGGCATTATAAATATTCAACATTCGTCTCTTGTGAGGCCAACATTTTGAGTAGTGTGATATCACATCATGAACAACACTAATAATCTTTTTCTTACAGTATGTGGGCCTAGTTCATCTCTGAATAGAATTACTGTACAGAACATTACTGCGATGTTATACCCTGAGGTAGAAAGAGGACCAAAATATCCTATTCAAGAAGAAGCTGTTTTGCTGAAATGGAGTAGAAATAAACATTTCTGGTGTAGGAATCTATGTAAGAGTAAAAAGTAACTCATTTAAAATGTACTCAGATCCAAATGTACATCGTTATATTTTGCCTGCAATCCTAAAACGTTGAGAGGAATTTAAACTAGATTCTTTTCATTAAAGAAAAAGAAATAAAAAATAAAGCTTGTATACAAAGTAAAGCAATCATCAACACAACTCCTATGCCTGTGTTAGTGCTGATTTTTTCATGACTGCACATGTAAATGGGCCAAGACCATGAGTGAAGTCCGGGCAGCTGATTTGGATCTGATGACACTCGCTGACTTACTTATCCACTGTTTCCCAAACTCCCCGGCTCATCTTCTTCTTGCTTATTTTTACTTACCCGTTCATGTTTCTCCTCATCAGCCCCCTCAGTCTTTCCCTCAGTCACCCAAAAAGGTTGTCAGCAAATTATGAGTGTGCTGTTGCTGACATAAAATGCAGGTTGAGGACAGAATAAATAAGATAAAGATGCCACTTGAAAATATGGTGCATAATTGGCATGGTTATGGACTGTGTTAACAACTTGGATTGTTGTCAGCTCTCTGTAAATGTTGATACTGAACATGTTTTATGTAGTATACTGAGCTTTCTAAAAACAAGATTATGAACTGAACTGACTATTATCTAACTTGTTACATCCACATTCTTGCGTGGGTTTGATGTAGATGCAATTTACAACTGGCTTCTTTCAGATGCAGTGCTTATAGAGTCTACTAAATATGTCCTCTATCATCAACGTGATTTAAAAGCAACTTGATTCAGCACATACTTAAGCAGAAATAAAATTATATACCTCAAAATCCTCAAAAAGTACAAGTACATGAAAGAGCTACTCAGTTACAGTGATATGAGTAAATGTGACTCATTACTTCAGTTCGTGATAATACCACATTTTTAATTATATTGCCTCACTATTAGATGATTGCTTCATAATCTAGAATTGGAAGCTTGTCACGATGTCAGTGATAGGTGTGCGTGTGTGTGTGTGTGTGTGCATGTGTCTGTGCGTGTGTGTGTGTCTGTCTGTGAATGAGGGATGGAGTTGGGCCATGATAAATTTCCACTACGTGTTTGTCTATTTTGTGCTCCATACACAAGTGTTAGAAAGAGCGATATACAGATAAAAATAGCTGCCAACTGCTTCCATCTCTGCAACTGGGAGAACTGGTGTCTGTGCTCGGCCAGGGAGGTTAGGAGGCTGAGAGTGTAGGTGTGTGAGCAATAGAACAGACTTGAACTCACAAAGACCTCTGAGGGAGGCAAACACTGCTTTGTGACCTAACCAGATATTTTATCTATGTAACCTGGTGTATATTGGTGTATATTGGTGTCTAGGAAAACACACACATACACACAGATACACACTTCCAGCTTTATTCAATATCTTTTCTACCGTTGCTCTGTCGGTCCTGACTCCTCTCCCCTCTGTCTCCCCAGTGTTGGAATGATCTTCCCACCTCACTCAGGGTGCAGGGTCACATTTTCTGTGGCAAACAGAAAAAGTTAGACCCTTAGGTGTTATTTTTACGATATTATTAGATTGTTATAAGCTACTTTTCCTACCGACTCAAAATAGCCACTGATAGATGTCGTGTTTTACTTGTTTAATGTTGCGACACTTTGTTTTCATGGCACACAGGAATTAACTGTCTACTTAACCTGTTAATGCTTCAGGAACATTCACTAATCTCACAGTTCGCTAATTAGAAGTCACTCTGGATAAGAGCATCTGCTAAATGCCTAAAATGCAAATTGTAATTTATAAATTGTTTATTGTTGTCAATTATAGTCAAACTAGCTGGGCTTCATTTTGTGTTGTTTGTACTCTAACAAATATTGAGTATATGTGAATCATGTTTATGTTCCAGTACCTCAGACAGGTTAATTCCCTAACCCAGGACCCCGGTGTGATGTCCACCTTGTTCTCTGTCTGTTTTCCACAGTGTCTCTGGCAGACCACCTCAATCAGACCCGGGCCCCAAAGCAGGTGTTCAGAGTGGTGCTGGGACGGGAGACAGGTTAGCCTCCCATGACAGCCCTCAGCCTCCCACGGCCCAAGGAGAGCAGGGCCAGGGCCATGTCGCCAGGAAGAGCCTGCAGGTGGATGTGGGTAGCGCCAAGACTGGGAGGTCCCCCTCTGTGTCCCCGGACCGAGGCAGCGTCCCCACCTCCCCCTACTCTGTGCCTCAAATTGCACCCATGCCCAGCAGCAAGCTGTGCCCCGTCTGCAAGACCACCGACCTGACGGGCACCGGGGACGACCAGCCCAACTTCAACACCTGCACACAGTGTCGCTCCATGGTCTGCAACCAGTGTGGCTTCAACCCAAACCCACACCTCACAGAGGTAGGCGGTGCTCCTCGACTGAGATCGAGAAGATCAGAAAGATTACTCTATTCAGTTCTTTTCAGTAAGCTTTATTCGTATGACATGACATAGGCTATCAAGAGATGCTCAAGTGTGAACATATTTTTTCATGTGATGATAACTATCGTGAAGAAAAATTAAATATCAGAAATTGAATGACATTAGAAATGAAAGATGATAATAATAATGTGGTATGGTATTTATAAAGAATGTAGGGCTAACTACAGTACAGCCCCTGGAGCTGCTGGGGATGCAGTGTCACTTGAGCAGGGCAGATGCCCTCCAGTTCAGGGATGTTCTCCCTACTCACTGCACAAACCTGTTACACAGATATAGAAACTGTATCTGTAATACACATTATTTAATAACTGGTATTCAGGATCATACAAGGAGTGTACAGTTTTGATTTTGGTTTAAGTGGGTGATTTTGGTGCTGGACTGTGATTACTGTGGTCCTGTGGTTTTTAGGTGTCACTGACATAGTGAGTACAGTGCCTGTGATGACTTTTGTTATGGCCCCACCCACAGGCTGGGATTGCACCAACTAGAGGGCCTGCGATGGGATGGGAGTCACGATTTGAATTACTCACACACTGGTTGTCAATCCTCCTAGTTTAAGCCGTGGTCCTTCTTGATATGCTAGAAAGAAATCAAATGCCTGCACAGACAGGATCACCTCTGTATTGATTTACCAGTGGATGTTTTGGTCAAATGACCTTTCCCTGCATAAACTAAACATTTAATGATCTGGTGGGCCCTGATCTTCCAAACCCAAAGACCTGATTATCACACATTTTTTTTTTTTTTTATTGGCAGAGGGGGATCAGTGGTCGTAATGTTGAAAGACATGCATGTTTTTGCGAGGGAGGATATATCAAAGATGTAAATAAGACTTGAACAAAGTTATATCCGACACGCACTGGTGAGCCATCCAAATCGTGCCCAGAGCCTCTTCCAGGGCAAAGCTTTTCATTACAGTGCTCAGAACAGTCTGCCGGGTCTGAACTGTATGCAGCAAGCATATTTCCCAATCTCTCATAATCATTCATATCCATCTTACAGTCAACATTGTTAACAGGTATCTGAGGAAGCCTATTGCCTTCTTCCCAAAATAAATCACTTGCCTAATTTGAATTAAGCTATGCTTCGCTGTTACCATGAGTCAAGTTTGGCTGTGTCATCTGTCATAAAGTTTCTCATCAGCTCCAGTGAGTCATGTTGCAAATTACATCCAAGTTGCAATGTCAGTTGTGCTGCCTACAGGCTTTCAGGGCTACTGTAGGCTGAGTACATGTAAAAGATTGAGGGGGTAAATGATTACATGTGTTCAAGAGTATGCTAATGTATTGATTAATGAGTGTGTGCATGCGTGTGTGTGTGTGTGTGTGTGTGTGTGTGTGTGTGTGTGTGCTTGTGGGTGAGACAGGAGAACAATAGTGAATGAAACAAGACAAAAGACAGAAAGAAAGACGACAGGAGAGGGAAGGCAGGGGAGATGGAAGGCATAGAAAAAAAAAGAGTGGACCTAGCAACTGTGGAGACAGACGGTGAGGAATGGATCATGGCAGAGAGCGAAGGAAAGCGTGGAGGTATAGAGAGCAGCGGAGGTGGATGTTACGGGTATTTTTTCAGCTGAGCCTCTGTGAGCTTGTCACACGCTGACAGGGAGAGAGACAGGGAGGGAAAGAGCTCTACCTCTGGAGACCAGAAGATTTACCCCCTAACCTACTTAGCATGGATTCAGCTTGTCGCTCACTGCAGCATATCGAATACAGCTTTATCACTCATCAGAAATGTTGACGATGACCATGTTGCCGTTGATAATGGTGAAGATAATACTCAAGATGACAATTCCGATTGCAACGACAGCCATGGAGGACTAGGAGAATAAGATAGGGATGCTGAGGGAGCTGAAGCGAAAAATTTATCCAAATGACAAACTGTCTTGTGGACAATTAAATATCTGTATATGAACGGCTCTGTGAGCTAAAAATAAAATTTGTGATTTTATCAAGACACAAAACTTAAAGATGTTTTGACCTATCAGCAGGAAACTGGAGAAAGACTTTCTGGATTTTCTGCTAAAAATATTTTAAATATTTGTCTCGGTTTGTAAATCTAAGTGATATTTTAACAGCAGCACTAACAGAAAATGCACACGTGGCATATTCCAATAAAATCACCTTGGGCATTTATGACTGTTCACAAAGTCAGTCTTTCATTCATTGTCAGTTGTGTAGTTGCAGGATTTGTCTCTTGATGACATCCTGAGGTCAGTCTGGGCTATGTTGCCTCTTGCTCTTGTCTACTGTGCAAAATATTTTACAAATGCCACTTGAACTGCCCCAGATAATAGGAATAATACGTCTGTTACTGAAGATTTTCCCTTCAAATTACAGAAAGGCGACAAAGGTGATTGAAGTGTTGATAACCAAGGGTAGTTGCATATTTTGATATTTTAGATTAATCTTATCCACCACACATTCCCAGATGGTATCTCTACCGAAGAATCACAGCTATGGCTCCATAACATTCAGCAAAAAGACACCGTGTCGTTGATAATACTTATCAAAATGCAAGTTTGAGTTGTGTGGCACAATGTGGTGACAGGGATGTAATATAGGGAGACTTAAACAGGAAGCAACATGTAACTGTTACATGCTACCACTCTGTCTCAGCGTTGTCTTTCAAACACTGGAGGTTTTATGTAAAAACGCAGGCTTAGATTCGAGGCTTTGCGGATGAATCGTGCATATGTGCATGCAATTGGATGTGTATGGCCACCCATGCAGTGTGTGTGTGTTTGTGTGTGCATGTGAGGGTGTTATGGCATACATAACACTGAGATAAAAAAAATAGTTCTCAGTGAGTGAAAATATTCTGGGTATTCTAATAATAACACTGTAATGAGCAAAAGAGGGAGAGGCAGAGAAACGAGGAGGCAGACACAGAGAGAGAGGATAAAACAAGAGAGAACAAGAGCTCAGAGAAATAGAGAAAGTACCACAGACACTCCCCACACACAGTGTTCTCCCGCCATCGTACAGGGGAACATCTGCTTTATAATTAGTCCATTTTCTATTTATAGAAACCACCCTCCTTCTGTCTGTAGCGATGGCCCGGTCCTGAGGAGCCACAGCTGAAAGAAACAGAGACGAGAGAAAAAGGGAGAGAGACCGAGAGAGAGATGGTGGAGATCAGGGGAGCAAGGAGACAGAACGGGAGAGAAAGCATCATCAAAAATTAGCGATAACAGCCAGACTGTTTGTTCCATCAGTAACGCTGCGCTGATTCTGCCTTTAGCTCCATGATACAAAAAAAAAAAAATATCAAAACCCAGTTCCAAGGCACTCTTCAAACACAAACTTTAAAAGCTGCGTCTTCATGCAGCGTGGTGTGCTCCTCCGTGATGAAGGCCTCAGTGTGGCAGAAACATGCCTGACTTGGTTTTAAAAGGTTCTTTTGAAGAAGTCATGACATGAAGGCTTTTTTTTTTGTTGTTGTTGTTTGAAGCCCCATGGAACTCCTTTTTCATTTAAGTAAGAATCCCAAAACCAAAGAGCAGCTTCAACAAATGCTTCCACTCACACTTAAAAAATGCCATAGAAACTTTTCGCTTTTTTGAACCAAAAAGTTGTGAGGGAGGTGGCCACAGTTGGTCAGATGCACTATTTAACATAATAATCAATCCAATGATGTGAAGTTTGAAATATGAAGAAACCTCTGATTCCAAAACACTGTATATATTTTTTTAAATTAATATTTTTTTGGGCATTTCTGCTTTATTTGACAGCAACAGTATAAATAGACAGGAAAGACAGGGGGCAGAGAAATGGGATGACATGCAGCAAAGGGCGTTTTTGTAAGCGAAGGCCTTAGGTTGGCTTAATGTAATATTATATCCCATAAATATTTCTACACCAGCAATCATTTTGCAGGAGAACTTATCATTTCTTTCAAATGGTGGGTATCTCATGTTGCAATGAAACTGAAAATTTCGTCCTTGTTGATTTCTTGCTATCCCGCTGACACTAAACATGTTAGACCAAAAAAAGAAGGCTACATGAGAGAAATATTTATGAGCAAATAAATGAAATAAGTAGAATTCAGACTCAGGGGGGCTGAAATTGATTTTCTCAAGGTGAGAGGGCCAACCTGGGAGAACAAACTATCCATAGTGTTATAAATAAACATCCTGTTATGGTTTTCTTTGTGGAGTTTTATTGCACATTCTGAAATAAAATGGCACGTTAAGGTGAGTTCTACGGTCTATGGTGGAAATTCTTGAGCTTTGAACTTTAATTTAATTTGAGAGCTCTTTGTGTGATTACCGTTCTTCAGGAGTTTAAGATCTATTGTTTTTAAAACAGTCTCAGTATTCACAAACAAATGTCAAGTTACACAACTCATAAAACACAATGCACAAATAAATGCAGAGTGATTTATGTGAGTAAATCTGTATCTATGCCTCTAATTTACTACTCGTATTTCATCATTTGTACACCGACTATGTTTGTGAATCTCTACCTGTCTGAGTGGATTCTTTTCAGACTGTTGTACCGCGCTGTTTCACACAAAATACACAAATGCAAGCAGCATGTGACTCGTAAAATGTCACGTTACTAGTGTGCCATAAAACACAGTGCACAAATAAATACAGAGAGATTGTATCTGTAACCCATCATTTAAATAAAGGTAAACTGACTTGAAAATATGGGTCAACATTTTTAAATAAATGCCTCAAATTTACAACTTGTATATCATCATTTGTAAACATTTGCGAATCGTCAACCTAGCATCTTTAAAGGGAAATGTATTGGTATAAATGTTGCATTACCACCATCTACTGGAAAGTGCTTTGTCTTCCCTGCATTTGTGGATTTTGTGTGACACACACGGCGCTACAAGAGTCTCAAAAGGATCCACACAAATAGGTTGAGATTCACAATTACATTTCCCTTTAAAAATGCTAAGTTTACGATTCACACGTGAACTTTCTTTGTTTTACGCAACACAAGTCATGTGACATTTTACGAGTCACATGCTCCATGCATTTTATGTGAAACAGCGCGGTGCAACAGTCTCAAAAGAATCCACACGAGTAGGTAGAGATTCATAAATATATTTCCATTTAAAATGCTAAGCTGATGAACAAATGATGATATACGAATGGTAAATTAGAGGCACAGATATTGACAAATAAAATCACTCATCACTGCATTTATTTGTGCATTGTTTTATGAGTTACATAACTTGACATTTGTTTGTGAATACTAATGAGACTGTTTTAAACCCATAAAGAGCTTTGACGTTCAGTACTATGTTGCCATGTTATTATTGCTTGACCTAAGATGAGAGTTCCGTGTGTTATTAGCAGATCAGATTAGTCAGATTATTTACAAAAAATGGCCACAGTCCAGTTCAATACCAGGTCTAACTCATTTTTCATGTTCAGATTATAGCTTCATTTATGACTATGCAAATGACAGCTACATTAAAATAAAAAGTGTAAAGTAAATGTACCAAAAATAATGAGTCAGTTATATCATATGAACAGATAACAAATCCATCTAATTCTAGTAAGTCTGTGCCTGTTTCATAATCCCTTCAAATTAAGGACAGAGTTCAACTCCAGTTGCCACAAATACATTAGATTAGATTCATTACACATTTCTATTGCCACTCTGATTTTGCATTATATGGCACAAGATATGCTATGACATTCAGATCTGGCAAAGGGGAAGACAATGGGAAGATGCCTGGATCACTAAATGTTATGGGCTTATTTACAGTTTAGGTGTCAGAGAAGGACAGGGACCAATGTGTTTGTCAGGACCAACATGACTACCCCGATAACCCTCAAACAGAGGTTTCCATAGCCGACCCTCAGTAATTTGCTGGGAAAAGGGCTCTGGAAAAAGTGTAGGGCTTTTGCAAAGCTGTATAGTTTTGCTGAGATTTTTTTGTCTTACTTGGAAAATCTATTGCAGTTCAAAGTTCAGTCCAATTTGTTTTTTGTTCCTGGTCAGAAGACTGTCTGAAAGCAGATGGTCTTTTCATCAGATCTCCTTTCCTTTCTAGTTCGTTTTATTGATTCAAAACTCCTCTTTCCTGCAACAGACTGGTGACTTGTCCAGGGTGACTTCCTGCCTTCCACCCAGTGTCTGCTGGGATAGGTTAAAATTAACTATGACTGTATGACTATTCTTGGGATCAGGTGTGATTACTTTGTTTATGAGACAAGCTAGTTATCAAACATTTTGCAGGAAAATCAGCTGTTATTATTATTTGTGGGGACAATTGCAAAACATACTGTAAGTTATCGAGCCATAGTGGCATTCTGTTCCCCACCATTGTTGCAGCACCAATTTGGCAATACTTGAATATCTATTTATTTTCTTTTGTGCGATGAGGCCACAGAGGACAGTCTGATTTTAGAATATCCACAGGAGGGGACCCAACCAAATAAGGATATGTTTCAATAGTTAAATTAGAGCAGAATTAATAATTTATTAAAGTGAAAAGCAACTTTTTGCCTTATATCGTATTATTGCCGAACACATGTAAACTGATTTTTTTCTCTCTCTCTCTCTTGCATGTACATGCACTGAATACTGCAGTGACTTGTCTTTTCAGTATTTCTCTGGCCCCAAAATACATTTCTGAAAAGTTTTTCAAGTGTCAAAAAATAATCATTTGGTGTAACATTATGCAGATTCAGGTTTGGGTTAAGAACAGATTGCAAAGCCTCACCGTGTTAATGAAGGACAGATGCAGGATAGATTCTCAACACTTGTGTGATAGGTTAGTATTTGTATATTCAATATTCTATATGACCCTAACTAACTAAAACATCAACATACATTACATGGTTTGTATTGGAATTTGTTTAAGAATCAATCAGCAATTTCTTTGATTATATTGAGACCATGAGGGGGAAAAAAAACAAAAAACAAAATAAACTTTTGGAGTTTAAACTGCCATTTACTGTCAGTCCCTGCGTAAAATTGTCAGAGAGCAAAATTCAGAAATTCAGCCTGAAAAACACCTGTTCAATCTGCTACATCAGTATATAAATGAGGACAGTGGTGGTCTGACAGTTTTTCAGCAGAGTGCGCTCGACTGTACGCACAGATTGGGCCTTTGAGTGGACAAACAGTGTGAACTGGGTCAAGAATCCAGCTGAGACACTACTTGCTGAATTTTACATATACCAAAATATTTTGCAAAGAGAATTGCCAGTTACTAAATCTAGGACACTGGTTAGCAGCATTTTTTTTTTTGTTTGTTTGCTTTTTTCTTTTTTTTTTTTTTTTATCATCAGGGCCCCATAACTTATTATT
>OMKZ01014981.1:0-19339 GCA_900302535.1 Neoniphon sammara | reverse complement strand
CTTTTTTTTTTTTTTTTTTTTTTTTACCAACATTGTACTCAGACATTGACTGCATTATTGTCATATATTCTGTGTACTCTTTTTGAACTCTAGGATGTATAATACTTGCTGCTGTACCCAAGAGACTGCATCTTTACGAATGTTCAAATATGGTCGAACAGATGCAATCCGTGCAACTACTGTGGACTCGTTTAGTTTTGTGAAGGCTATGGGAGACCCAGACAAACAGGTAAAGCCACTCTTGGAACCTGGATGTTTGCAGTAACTGTATACTTGTAAGTGTACACAGCATGTACGCTGCAGGACTGCACAGTAAGCATTCAATGTGACCCATGTGCCAACAGAACACAGAGAGGCTGGCACTGCTGCAGAAGGCTGTTCAGACCCACAGGGAGAGCACATCCAATGTGAGGACTTACTGCTGCTCAACGACACACAAATCTTTACTTGATAATGTCTTTTATTCTGTCATGATCTGATTCATCTCACCCTCATACAATGTTTCCTTTCAGGCAATTCATGGACAAGCCATAGACAGGCATCTGCTCGGGCTGAAGCTGCAGAGTATTGAAGACCTGACGTCCATGCCCGATATATTCATGGACACTTCTTATGCTGTGGCTCAACATTATAATCTCTCCACCAGCCAGGTAGCCTTATACCAAGCCAGCTATGTATGAGAAATCAGCAATCTAGCATAACTAAACAAATGTTTGTATTTCTTTTCATATTTGTTTACATTGATATTTGTTCCTGTCCATGTGTCTGTGGCCAGGTTGGCTCTAAAACAGACTGCGTGATGTGCTTCGGTCCCTCGGTGCCAGATGGCTATGGAGTGTGCTACAATCCCATGGATGAGCACATCAACATTGCCATCACAGCCTTCAACAGCTGTGAGGAGACCCACGCTGCCAAGTTTGCCCAGGCTGTAGAGGATGCTCTGTTGGACATGAGAGCCCTCCTGGAGGATACAGCCAAGGCCAAGCAGTGATCCCATACAGCAGCCTGGTGTGGTGCGTGTCCCGCTGGGTTGTACTGAAGGTGGCGCTGGACTGGTGCTGGAGTGGTGGCAAAGAGCCACGATGACATAGGAGTATAATGGACAGAGCGTGTTGGAGCGGGGATAAAGACTTTAAAAGGGTCCTGGGAAGTACATTATTTGACTGTCAAAGCACTGCCTTTATATTGAAAAGCAAGTCTTGATGAATGAGATTCTATATTTTCTGCATTGTTAAAATATGTTGTCTTATTTACATAAAAACATATGAAAATAGATTTACTCAATGAGAACGGTTTATTTTTTGTTTAGTCTTTACCAATTCATTGTGCTGTTTTTCAGAATGAGTGTCTGTTGGTGCTGCATTGACTGAAGATTTAAAGTGTTGTGGTTTGTTTAATATTTTCTTCAATATTTGTTATTTTGCGTTTGTTTAATGTTCTCTTCAGTATCTGTTATTTTAGGTCAAAGCAATTAGTACACAGTAATGAATACCAAGTGAAAATGTATTGAGAAACCTTTTTCTACTCAACAGAAGCCAGAGGCTGCAGTGGCATTCGTTTGAATGTGTTTTATGTTACAAAATAATATTTTTAAACTGAGGAAATGTAAAGTATACATGCAGACTTCCTCAAACTAATTTATATCTTGTATTAAGGCCACACAAAGGAATATTCTGCTCTGAAGCTCCCTGTGGAGTGCAGGTAGTCTCCATGAAATTCAATCTCGGCCATGTTTCCAGAGGAGTGCCAGAGGAAAAGCTGCTGGCCTTTAAACACGTTGGTCTTTAAGACATCCATGTCCCGGATCTGATAAACACAAAGGAAGAAGAACACAAGATATTTATTTATCTTTTAGCAATTTTGTGCTCATTTGCTTTTCTGCCAAGATTTAATTTTCTTACTAACCACACATTGAGATGCTGGAATAAAAACATGTACTAAAAAGCCTCTACACACCATAATGTAGGTTGACTGGGCGTTGGTGGCATTGAATGCTAGCCCTATCTTGAGTGCCTGAATTCTGATCTTCACTGAGGGTGGGGCGTTGATGAGGACTCGACAGGTGTGATTCCTGTTTGGTGTTGTTGGATTCTCAAAGACGCCGCTGGGAGCAAACAGCTGAATGTCACAGTCTGTGGGACAAAGACAAAAGGTATATCTCATCATTGGCTATGATTTTCAAAATTACATACACATTTTTTTCATTCTGTAATATGCTCCAGGATTTGGATCAGTTCACTTTCAGTTCAGTCAATTCAAAATATAAAGTCAAGCTACTATGCAACAGTTGTAAGAGAATTCATTCTTATCATCTTATCATTCGAGATAGGATTCATATGAACCTTTAAAAGAAAACCCGGTCCTGTCGGAGCTCTGCAACTTATGACCACATAAAGCCGTCTTACCCTGATGATGGCTCTTCTTGGTGTTCTTCTGTGAGCTGTAGGTGAGCACTACCCCGTTTCCTGGGGTGAGGAGATTCTGACGGACCAGCAGGACGTTGGTCCTGGTGGTCAGCTGAGTGCGCTCCACCTGCTCACACTTCCTTATGAACGCCAGCCGGTCAAAAAATGCCACATACTCCTCTATACGGATATTAGCACAGTTACACTCAGTGGCCACGATATCAGTCATTTAGCAATAACAGATGTTGCATGGGATATGACATCTGTTAGGGAATGCATATATCATACTCACTCTTTTTGCAGTTCAAGTTGCTAGATTCCACTCTGATGTTAATGACCTCATCTAGGGGTCGACCTATGGATATTGTGCAGCGGCCAGTTATGTGCCTCAAGTCTACTGTGCCTGATTCCTCCAGGAGTAAACGGTCACATGCACCTGGAAAAGAGCCCACACAATGATTCCCTGAAACTGTCTTCCACTCTTACTGACAGTGGTTAAAGAATCTGAGTGTTTATGGCCAACTGACTGGTTTTAGGTGTCGGGGTGGGTATGGCTGTGGTGGTCTGCAAGACGGTGATCGGCTCTGTTGGAATGGGAGGAAGCTGGGCCATGCGGTGCTGTGGTATCTCCGTGTGGCTCAGAGTGGGAGCCAGCAGAGGGCCGTCTTCAGTGGGATTAGTTTCCACCTGAGTGGCCGGTGAAGCGGTGATGGTGGGGGCGATAGCTGAGGTGGGCTCCACGGCGCTGCAGCTGCCCATGTAGCAGCCCTGGATGGTGATGGGCTTGGGCATGTGCATGCAGAGGAGTGGGCTGAGGGGCTCAGGGTTAGAAGGCCCCATGCAGGACACAGCTCTGGACTGGATCCCATATCCACAGTGGACTGAACACTGGAGAGCAATAAAACCAAGTGATGTTTCCCTGCAGTTACTGTGTGTCATACTCTGTCGATATCCTGATAAGATTTGATTCAATATTAAATGAGCCACAAAAACTGGATAATAATGCCAATAATGATGTTGATAATAATAATTCTAATCTTAATGCTTGTGTTAATGCTAATAATAATGGTTTGACCATTTTCCTTGTCTCTGTAGCTTGTATTCCCTCTGCTGTTGCAAGCCTTACTTACATGAGGTAAATTAATATACTTTAATGTGTTGCATGCACGTATTTTTGCAAGGTGTTCATATCCCAGTCTGCACTGTGTTTCCTGCCAAATGTACCTGGCTCCACTGCTTCACCTCCCATCTGAAAGTGCAGACCTGCACCAGGCAGGGGACTGTGGTGGCTGGCTTGACAGCTGCATGGCAGGTTTCCTCAGGCACCACACTCTCCTTGCCATGGATGAACTGGACACAGGACACAACCCTCTGCGCTACGCCCAGGTCACAGGACACCGAGCAGGGAGATGTTGCCAAAAGTCTCCATCTGGAGGGGTTACAGAGGCAGAAAGATCCTATTGTCTTTGATGAAAGTATGTATGTCTATATGCATGCGTTTGTGTATGATTTACCTTGCTGGACAGCTATTGGTGTTACATGAAACCACTGATGTGGGTTTGGGAAAGTCAGCACACTCCGTATCATCCACAACCTCCTCCTCTCCTTCTGTCTCTCGAGCGCAGTACAGCACCCTGTTGGCCACCCCTCCGCCACACGTCACACTGCAGACTCCTTGCTTAGAGCGCCACCTGCTTGCGAAAAGGATCTTGCTGCTGTTATTTTGTCAGTCAATATTTTCAACAATATAAACACTCAGACTGAGCGGATATACAACACTTTAGGTCATGTTATAAATAAATACCATATGTTGTATATATGACATAGAGCTCACACAGGAGGGCAGGGAAATGTGTTGCAGGCCTCAGACTGAGGTGTTGGTTTGGTAGCAGCATCACAGCGGAAGTCAGGCACCCCAAGTCTGGTCTGATGGTCCACACAGGAGAACCACACCTGCAGGGTTCCTATATAAGCATCAGGCTTTGGGTGACCTTATCTGATGAGGACATGTTTTCTCTGAATGAATGTGTGTGTATGTCTTCACTTACCATTGCCACAGGTCTTGGAACACTGGCTAATGACCGGGCTCCACACATACACAGCAGCTTGTTTTGTGTGAAGCAACAAACTGGATGACTTTAGCGTGGGCTGGTCCTTGTCAAGAAAAATATTATGTCCAGAAATGTCAGACATTTTGAGTAGAAATTGTCTCAAATTGACCTAAATGCAGGATATGCTCTATTTCTTTACCTTTCCCTTCGATTCCCACCCAATGGGACAAACGTCTACCACGCAAGATACAAAATCAGGGGGTCTGATTTGCTTTGAACAGAAACTATGATCCACTTCAACGTCCTGACCGTCCTCTGAGCGTACGCATGACACAGTGCGTTTGGCTTCTCCTGGCCCGCACACTGCTGAACACTCCCCTGGCTCTGACACATGCCATCTGTGAAATAAAAACATGCAGGCTCTCAAACAGATAAAAACACTATACAAACGAAAATCTGTTTTGATGCTGATTCGGAGATAGCAGAACAACAATTGACAGGGGGAAAAAAAACTGTGAGTCAACTTCACTGCGAGTTATTTTGTTGATCTAGGAATTTATTCTACAGCTGCTCTGGTGTTCTGACATTAGATAGATGCCTAGACTGCAAATGCGCTGTATACCTGGCAGGACAATGTTGCAAGTTACATTTCTCAACAGCACTTGGGGCTTCGTCAGGTGGGCATTCAGAGGCTGAAACCTTTACAACCTCAACTCCTTGCCTCTGAATGCATCTCACCGGACGCACTCTCTCTCCTCCACCACAAGAGGCGCTGCAAGGTCCAAACTCCCCTGCGTCCCACCTGTAAAAGGGTAAATTATCATTGCAATCTATTTGTATTGATATGCATGATATATGTCTGGGCCAGGGGTGTAAAGTTAACCTGGGGGGACAGGCTGGGAGTTGGCAGCTTGTCTGTAGTTGTATGGATGGAGGAGGCACTTCACAATACTGTTCCTCCAAATGGCCATTGGTCTCTTCATCGACACAGACATGCGTATGCTTCTGTATACCTGAAAGAAGGGATAATATGTGTCAAAAGAATAATTTAAGCGCACCTTCAATCAAAGTCTCAATGTTAACTTTTACTTTTGGGGTCATTTACTTTATTCCACTTATAGATGATCCAATTAAAATCAAAAAGGGGTAACCTCCATTGCAGGGTTTTATTATGGTGACTCGGTGTATTTAACTCGTTCAAACTGGTATAAAGTGTGGAACACTGAAATGCAATTAAATATTTCAATATTCCCAAAATAGCATGCATAGTTTGAGTTGCAGGAAATGACAAAAGGAAAGGCATGTTATGACAAGACCAATTCCACAACTGGGTCTACACAATAGAAAATGTACTGCTGCATTTGCTCATTATGGTCATTAAGTTAATTGGTTGAATGTTGTGAGGTTTGTTTTAAGGAAGCTCTACTGCAATTGAAGTCTGAAAGGTAATTTACTTGTGATGACACCTGAGGGCAGGAAGGACAAGAAAAATGAGTTGGACGTACTATCAAATCGAGCCGTGTCCTTATGACACACAATAAGTTTGGAATAAAAGCTTACAGCTATCATTTCCAACATCAACTATGTTGTTCCTGCTGCACACTTTGATATAAACGCTATTTATATGGGGTTCATTTGTCAAAGTTATTGCCTCCCAAGAACAAAGACGCTCTATATCTGCAGAAAAGGAAGATTGCTAAGATTGCAGTGAATTATTATGGCTTTGGATTTATGAGGATGTCTGTCGGCAAAGAAATTACATCATAATGTGTTGTGTTTTTTTTTTTTTTGTCTGTTTGTGTATACCCTATGATTAACAGTTATTTACCTGATCCACAAGAGACAGAGCAGGATGTTGTGAAGACAATCCACTTGCCCTTAGGTTTAATTTCTGTCAGATCATTATTACTGGTGGTAGGTACATAGAACTGGTAGCTGATGTTTGGACTTGTTTTCTCACCGTATTCTTTTCCATATTTGCGATAAACCTGCCGAGACAAAAAGCAACATGCTACAGCTCAGACGTAAATGTCAGATGCTTCACACCCAGTTTTCCCCATATAGTTTGCACAAAGGAAATGCATAAGTCTTGTCTCAACATGTCTAGGATTGGTGCACTTTCAGCATAGCATGCATAGCACAAGACACACAGAAACTACAATTCAGCTAAGAAGAACAGAGCTTGTTCTTAATAATGTATGTATGGACTACATATACAAATCTGTTTCCATACATTTGATTTAAAAATTTTGAGGACAATCTATTTGCTGAATTAACTTCACTAAAGCCCAAGATTGTTTTTCAAGGATAATATTTATGCTTGTCTATTATTGTGACTTGCGCTACACTTGTGTTGCATTTGGACCTGGTAACCCCCCCAAGTTTTAAATCTTTAGTTCCACATGATAGGAGTGTCTTCATCTTTTACTTGATCTGTTAATTTTACAATCTACTTCATTTTATCTTATTTCATCTTATTCTATGATTTTTTTCCCTTGATTTTGCACAGCTTCTGATGTTTGTTGTTGTTGATGTTGCTATGTGACCTAATGTGCTTTAAAGCCTGCTGCAAACCAAATTTCCTTTTGAGATAACAATAAAGTTTGGGTTATTAAAGCTCAAGTGGGACTATCTTCACCTGTATGTTTATCTCCTGCTCTAATGGTCCGGGCAGCAACAGCTCCTCCATCTGGGGCAAAAGGTCAGGGGTCAGGTAGAGACGGTACTCCAGGTGGCCGTCATCCAGCAGGGAGGGGTGGGTAACATTCAGTGCCATGCTGCCCATCCCAGACACAACGTACTGATCTCCAACCATTACAGCTGGGGGAGAGAACAGCAAAAAGACATCTTACTGTGGGTCCTATAGTCCTGTGATATGAACCTGAACCGCTTTTAAACCGATGTCACTCACCCATATGAGTGAACAGAGGTGCCCTGTTGACAATGTGAACCTGTGTGGCGTTCACCGGCAGAGTGAGGAAGGTGACATACTCTGAAACGAAAGTCACGAGGTCAAAAGACATGAATACCAGAGTTTGATTTGTGATGAATGGAAAATGAAGTTGTCTGCTACCTCTGGCTTGACCACCGCTGTAAGAGTTAGAGGTCAACCTGCAGGAGGATCCATCACCGCCACACACCCCGCACACGTCCCTCACTTTCCCAGAGTGCAGCATGCCGTTACAGCCAAACAGCTGGTCAGAGACAGACAAACAGGCATTATAACCCATAAACAATTTAGATGACGCCTAATTTTCACCCAAACAACCCCTTTACCTGGCATTTCCCTCTTAGACAAGCAGCCGTAGAGCCAAAAGGAGCTGGACTGTCTGACTCACACCGAGTCCCGTCCACAAACTGAGAGCCACGGCTCACGATGAAGTTCTCTCCCTCGGACTGGCACGTGTATCTGCACTGTTCATCTCCTGGGAATGACAGGGATGGTTGACAGAATTGTTCTCAGGGTCATATTTCCTTGTCGATGTAGATTAAAATGGTTCATGGCCCACCTGTGATGAAGCCTACAGCAGGAATCCAGGTATAGAAGGAGGCTGTGTTTGGCAGTAGGTAGAGGGGCCGGGAGTCTGTTTGGGAACACTGCTCTGCCATGAAATCCAGCTGGGTGCGCTCACATGGCTGCAACCACATACGGGGTAAGAAGAGCAGGGAATTTAAACTTTACCTTTGCCTTAAATTTTTTTCACAGTGCCTATACCAGCAGTTTTTTTATTCTTCCTAAATCACCCATAATAGATTTACATCCCCCCTCCTACCCAAACTCTTGCTGTGGCATTCATGACAGCAAGAATCAGCACAAAACAGGAAGCGGGGGCTGGCATTCCCTTCATCTAAAACTGACTCGAAAACAATGGGCTGTTTACTTTGCTCTGAACTCTTGGTCTCACTTTCAAATGACTCCTTTGTCTGAGGCTTCCCATCAGCCCCGATGTCTTTGGAGGCTCCCCAAGGGGTGTTTGAACCCCCAGGTAGAGAACTAATGGTCTCTGTGAAAGATCATTCAAATTGGGAGGATTGAAGGTGCAATGATCCAGTGAGTAAACAGCACTGACCTACTGTATGGAGGCCCATTGTAAACATAACCCACTGAGGACTTACCTGCTTGTGACAAAGTTCAGCCTCAATATCGGAACCCTCACAATCATTCCCTCCAAAAGCAGGCCTGGAAAATCAAACATGACACACCTTTTTAATGAATGCCACCTTGCATAGTAGTATTTGTAAAGATAAAACTGATACCTATGACTATAACCATAAACTGAACACTCTCAATCAGTCTTATGCTGTCACAGGATCCTCATCACTGTTTGTGACCATGAGTAATGATTGTGTCATATTTGTCACCTTGGGTTGTTGCACTGCCGTGTGCGGAAAGTGACTCCACCACCACATGTCCGAGAGCAAGGGGAGAACTCAGACCAGCTGGACCAAGAGCCGTGTACCACCGCAGAGGAGCTGAGCTGGTCTGGGGACACACAGCGCCCCTTCAAACACCACTGTAGGAGAAGACTCCATCCCATTATACACATGCAAGGGCCAAATTTTAGTATGTAATAGCACTTGCCGAAACTATTTTGCTCTAGGCACTACCTGATTGGGTGCACACTCTGTCCCGTCCAGCAGTGGAACCAGGAGGCGTTTGCAGGAGCTGTCATCATGAGGGTTAACATGGCAGGACAGAACCCGACACACCGGCTGATGTGAAAGAGAAAAAAAAAACTGCTGCCAAAACAACATTGTAAACATGACTGCAGTAATTTGTGGTATTTGTGATGTAAAATGCCATCTGGTGGTGTCAAGCTGCCACAACACGTGACTTACCAGGTCAGGATTAGTGAAGGAGCAGGCTCTTGCAGTGCTACCAAAGGCTATCCGACACTGGTCATCAACTCCATAGTACAGACCAGGCTTCCAGTCTTGAAGAGAGCCGCCCAGTGCAGGCAGGTCTGAGACACATTCAGCTTTTCCTTCACTGGGAACATCATCGAATAGCATGACATATTATTTCCTAAATCCAGATTGTAACATTTCTGTGGCTCTGAACTGTTTTTCTCTAGTAAAAATAAAATACACTTAAGCATACTTAAAATATAAAAGAACAGTAATGAGTGCATTTAAAGCACATTAATACCTTATGTACTAAATTTAAATGCGAAAAAGTGTATTTATTTAGTGTTTTAATGTACTGTCTTAAAGTATACTTTAATACCTTTAAGCATGCTTTAATCATTTTACATAAAAGTATGCTTTAAGTACACATAAATACAGTATTCTGAAATGGGACCATAAATGCTCCTTGTATATTTATTTTTTTTTTATTTTTATTTTTTTTTTACACTGCAAGATACTTAAAAATATGATTAAACATATTCAATGATATTTGATTTGAAAAGTATACTTAAATATATTATATTACAACTTAAGGAGTCCCAAAAGAGTACAGAAAAGTGCACTCAGCACAACTTAAGCACATATTAAATACTGTTTAACTGCAACTTAAATATATTAAGTATAAAAAAGTGTATAAGAAATAATGCACTTTGAGTATATTAACCTTTAGCGCTCGCACAAGTACAATTACAGTTAAAAAATAAAGTGTATTAAAATTTTTTCAGCTGGGTGGCCAATTCTGTGCTATAGACATGTCACACTGAGAAATACAAGTAACTGCACAGAGCTTTTATTATGTGTCAGATGAAACACAAAATAATGGGGCAGCTTTTTGTCTTACATAAGCCCCAAAACTGTGGATTGCGGTTGAATTCAGAGTTGCCGCGTTTGAGAGTTACTATATTTGTTTGAGTGATGTCATTTGGAGGACACTAAGCACTTGTGTTAATAGCAGCCAAAAAAAAAGAGATAAAGGATGGAAAAACAGCACAGCTCAAAACCTCAGTGAAGGATTGAGATGTATGATTTTTAGTCAGTAAGCCTCTGTTTTGCACACTTAAAATGCAACACTAGTGCAAACAGAACAACTAGACATTCTAATCAAAAGTTACATTGAACATCTTCAAAGCTAAAAATTAAAATAAATGTCTTTCTGGGGGAATTGTTCACACCCACGCCTGAGGCCAAGCCATTCGTTTATGAATTATAGATGAAATGCCCCACCAACAGTGCCAGGTCTATATGATGAATGAGAGACTTCCCCGTGCACAGCTGCTCTAAACAGGTTGGCCCACCTGAAGAATGTGAGCAGCTGTTGTCTGCTGCACTGGGACCAGGTCAGATCCACACTGTTATAGCCTCCGTCAGAGGCCATCATGAAACCACTCCTGCTGCAGGTGTTTCCTACTCCATCGTGGTTTATCCCGAAACTAGGTGAAAAAAATTAAGCTAAAATAAGTTAAAAGGTCCTTAGTGGAGTTCAAAATTTCCCCTATTTACATATATGATCAAATGTGTTTAATAAAGATGTTAAAATATGATTTTGTCGGTGTGGTAAAGCTTGCATTTTCAAAACATTATCCTTTTGTACAGGCAGATTAACTGCAGGCAACACATCATAATTGTACTGTCTTGAGTGGCTTCACTCACTAATCAACTGCTAAAATCCTTCCAATCAGGCAAATTTACAAGATTTGAATTAGAAAGCCTTCACTCAGAAGGTTTGCCTGATTTGAACTGGAGGAGCTAGCACTGCCAATCAGCATTGAGTACTGTGATTATTCTGTCTGTGAGACCTTAAGCTGCACACAGGACAACTAGGAATCTTCCTCCATCAAGGGAAATCTGTTCATCTCGTAACTCATCATTCCTGGGCTCCAAATTCCCCAACATGCTGCTCTGAGATGTCATGTAAGTCCAAATCAATGTCGTGGTGAAAGAAAAGGAAATAGCATCTTTAAAGCTTTTTAACGGGCCTTTAAGTCTGTGTTTGTGCCTGACATACTTTAATAATACAATTGGATACTTGCAAAATTAGAAGAAGAACAATAATGTTAAAACTGCACAGTAGCCCTTTGGCCCCAGCATTGTGTTTGTATCTCAGCTGATGTATCCATCCATGTAATGTCTGCCCTGAAAACAACCAAACGAGCGCAACTTTTCTATTGGGGTCCATATTCTTCACACTTCAACCACTTGAACACTATGAACTATTAGTATTAGGAAATTGCAGTTTCCCAGCTCCCAGTTGTTTTGGATGCAATATTAGTTTTCTGTTTAATTTAATAATTATTATCCTTTCCACCAAGCTATTTTATTTGGAAAACAGCATGAATTCTTACCCATTTCATACAAATCTGATCTCTTATTCTGAGCCATACTATATCATTGAATACAAAATCAAGAAAACTGAATAATATCTGATTTTTAACTGCAAAATATTGATATTTTGATACAAACTAAAGTTAATTATAACAGATATTTCAGTGAACCTAGACTGATTGCCTGTGTGGCTGTGCTTTACCTGTGGCCAATTTCATGAGCAATGGTGATGCCCAGGTCAAAGCCTGTGTCCTCTGTGATCACACAGCTCCATTCGCTGGAGCAGGCTCCGCCCAGCTGTGCCACACCCCTCACCTGCTTGTTCCCATCAGGCAGCACCAAGTCGTACCTGTTTGTGATTGAAAGCATTATGGTAAAAGTAAAATAAAATACCACACGTGCTCAAAATACAGCCACATGCAGCACACCTTGTAATGTACAGCAGAAGATCAGCATGTAAGGGGTCTGAGTCGTTGGGGGGGTTGATTCTTCTGCCCCAGTCACACACACTTCTGAGAGAGGAGGTGATGTTGGTAGACATTTGGATCTCTGGCTAGAGGAGAGAGCACAGCAATGAGAGAGGTGGGGCACTACTCAAAAAGGATTTGCAAGATAGGGACACCATATGGTGTTAAAATCATTACCCTCATGGCTTAGTATATAGAATGACCACCATGTCACCCAGAGGTCTTGGGCTTGATTGTTGCCACAGCCATATGCCCTCTTGAGTTGGTTATCTTGTTTCTCCTGATTCTCTATTGGTGGACGGGACCGTCCCCTCTACTCAGGACAGCGGTCAGTTTCATATCTTTCTACTCTGCTTGCTCTAATATTGTCTTTGAGGTTTATGTGCTGTCGGCTGATATTTTTAAACTAGATGTTTAAACTAGATTTTAAAGTTGAGCTTGAGCTGTAGAATAGGGAGCGACTGACCTCAGGCTCTGACAGGATGATCATGCGGACCAGGTGCACCCTCATGTTGGCCCCCAGAGTTATGTCCCTCAACAGCTCCGAGGCCTGAGAGAAAATTGCATGTCAGATATATAATTCAGAGTGTTCAGCATGTAGCGGGACTGTAGCATGGAAGTGCACTCTTTGAATCTAGCTGTGGAAACATTTCAAAATGCTTTAACTGATTTCTGTCTTATTTTTTTTTCTTGCTTTTTTACTTGTTTATGTGTAATGATTAATGCTTATAGTGATGATGTTGCTTCCTTTACAACCTTAAATTAATCACAAATGGCAATCAGCATGTAACATCCAGTGAATAACCCTCAGTCATGAAACAGCTGTGTCTGTGCTCATGCTTACAATGTTGAGGTTGGTGAGGATATATCTTTCAGTGTCCTGTCTGTGGACCTGCTGGACATCGGGGCCCACCACCACCAGCAGCTCTAGGTGGGTGATGTCCGGCATTAGAGCCGATCGACGCCACCGCCCACTAACTGTGGATGGAGAGAACAGAGGGGGTGATTTATCTGCGGATAACACTGTAGAGATAAAGAGGTGATCTGCATATGACTGCTTATCATAATTTTTTGTACCTAATCTAACACTTCCTAGGACGGCACTTCCTATATCATACGTCTTTGTGCCATAATAGTGAGATAATACTCCTCAGTGTGCTATATGTGAGATGAAACAGTTGTTACTGCTCAGACATAGACATACCTGAGGCAGAAGAAGCAAAACCAGGATTGGAAATTGTGTCCTTCTGATTAGGCGTGTGATGAAGTAGCTTTGGAAGGCACAAAACAATAAAATCATGTTTAGGTCGTTTAGAGACAATAGCTTGTGACCCATATACTAAGTGATACTACAGGGTATTTTAAGGCCTCCACGGTTTAATAATCTTAATGTAAATCCAATGAAAACACAGTTACGACTCCCCACAGGCCCAGGTTTCAAGAGGATGATTAACAGTTTAAAGTTGAAGAGTTCAATGTACTTTGCAGATGTCCCGAGCAAAGGACTCGGTAACCACTGAGCTTCTGTTTCACCCTGGATTTTCCACCTACCTCCTCCGATGGCGAGCTCATCAGGGCGGTAGAGCCAGGCGGCAGGAGCAGCAGATACAGCAGTGTCATAAATACCATGTTTCCCTTCTTCCTGTGGATCTGCCCGGCCTGCTTTAATACTGCCTGAGATACGATATGTGGTCCTCCCACTCGGTTGGATAGGACCCAGCCGAGAGGGAAAGAGAGAGGAGTGTTTACATAAACAGCAGGGACAAAGTTGATCAGTGACACACGTCATTTGTGAGGACTTTTTTTTCCCCAGTGGGAGTTAGGGGAAAGATCAATACCATCGGACTGCTTGTTTTATTGGTGCTCTGACTAATTCACTGGTCATCTCCTGCATGATTTTGTTATTTAAGAATTACAATTACTCTTTGGTGACATAAGTCCATCGTATATCAGCTTTTAGAGTATTCCTTATTTATCATTTTAAGCACAGTGAAAGCTGTTGCAATTCATGAGGGCTTGTCGTGCATGTGGAAAACTTAGGAGAGAATCAGCGTGAAGAATCCAAGTTTTGTGCCCTACCTAATGCCAGTGTCCATTTCCGTTATGGCCCTTTACAGCCACAATCAGTGATGAATTGAATTAATGTTCATTATCATGGATCACGAATTTTTGTGTTGGTGCCTTTTGCAGCCATTAGAGGGCAGGCATGCCTCTCTTTCTGCCACGCTGCTGCTCAGCACAGTGAAAGAAACTGGGAGGGGACAGAAGCGTGATCTCCCACTCACCACGCTGAGGTGTCCTCGCAACAAAATGACATCCCTTTTATCCATGACAGCCATTATATCTCATCTAACATTGAATTGCTCTTTAAAAAGGCACAAAATGCACAGTGGAAAATGATGTAAACAATAAAACACTAACATTAAGCTAGAGGTGAAATTCACTTGCATTTTCCTTTGGGCCATGGGCATAATAATTTTCCTCTATTGTCTATTGTCCAAATTGGGTCACATGAAAGAGAGTCTTATTTCTTCATTCACCCAATATTATGTCTGTTTTGTTTATGATTTGGGGGCTGGAAAGTAATTTCAAACCCGCTCCACGTCTTATGATTCACTATAGCTTTACTTTCTATGCCTTTGATGATATAAAATGGGTATATATAATAGACTAAAGAAGCTCTCAGAGGCCTTAGCTGTTGAGATGTTACCATGCAATGCTGCAGAATCTAGATAGCTCTATAAATAAGTCATTTTAAAAATTTGTTTAGGTCTCAATCAACACTCAGTAATGTTGAAAAATAACACAAGTATCATGCAATAGCCACAGTGGTGTTCTCTTTTCACTTGCACAGTTAAGTCTTGTAAAACTGTGATGGGAAAATTGGTTGACACCCCTCCCTTCCTCTCTCTCTGTTTTTCTCCATCCCCTCCTTCCTGAGGGTGTATAGTTTATCTCCATAAAGCTGGGATTCCAGCCCCATCTGCCATTAGTCTGCCAGATATCTGGCCGTTGTCAGTCCGAATTAACAGCTGGGTGTCACAAGCATTACACCAGCATCGCTGCTCCACTAAAACCTCACTGCCCCGCTGGAGTTCCACAGCACAACTCGCTGGGATAAGTATTGTTGGATCCTCATGTCCATGTCTGTTCAGAGAAGGGCAGAGATTGTATATTTATGATGGCTTAAATTATACATGTAGAGCCATATGGGATGCTCAAGTGGGCCTAACAGATGACGCCTTAGGAACATGTTGTTGTGTTGCAGGGATTGAGGAGGGAGGAAATTGTTCTTGGATCAAAGTTAATCACACTTAACTCGTATTGTTTTGTGTTACGTAGATCACTTTCACAACACAAATGTGCATTTGAGGCCATTTAAAGGAGACTAAGCTCGGTGTAACAGACTGAGATACAACACATTTCGTGCTCATTGTGCACATTTTGAGGGAGCTTTTTTGTGCTTTATATAAGTTATCACAAATATTAAAGCTCATTAATAACATACCAAAAGGTCAGTGACTTGTGTTCAGACATTGGCTAAAAAGGATTGCTGTGCAGCCCATTCTCTCAGACTGTCATTTATGTGGAGTGGCTCAGGCTTGTACATGAAATGATTTTCGTTCATCTGCTGCCCTTTTTTGCTCCCTCCATCTGTCACACTGTTGTGGAAGATGCATGTTTCCAGAAACTCCGAGTGTACTGTTACTTCTCTCTATGACAGCCCATCACCTAAGCTCCTCACTGTTGTTTACTGTGTAATGATGAGCATTGTTTTGCCAGGACAAAATGAATTAGCCTGTGTGCAAATTTATTTTCAAAGGCATTCATTTGAACGGCTGACATGGAAATCCTGCCTACTAGCAGAGAGATGTGACAATATGAGTTACAACCAGTAAAACAATCAAATCCCTCGGCTTGACCCTGCTATTTTTAATTTCACTTATTTTCAGTTATTACGACCAGAGGGCGTCGCTTAAATCTGGCACACCTTTCATGTCTGACTCATTAAAGCTCCATTATTGTTGAAAGTTGCTCGCCTGGCTATTTATAAAACTGCCATGATGACTGATCAGGTGCTGAACAAAAGTTGCAGGTACGCATAAAAATATCACCACCAAATAGCCTCATAACATTGTTTTTTCAGATATATGGATGCTTCCCTAAATTGTTATGGGCTTTGTTTATGTACGAGGCACTCTCTCCTCAAGTTGTAATGTAAAAACACATCTGTAAAATCAAGCTGGAGAGGGAATCTGTGCAGTATTTCCTCCTGCTGATGGACATTTTATTACCTCCTTGTGTTCCCTGTACTAATTAAGACAAATACAGTGTTGACAGTATATTGTCAGCCCCGGGACCGCTGCTTTCCAGGCTGTAATGCTATACCCAGGGTGTTGAAAGTGATAGCAAAGGATATTCAGATTTTCCAAACAGTAATTTACCTTAGTAAAGTTGTTTTAGCATATGTCAGCATCCCTCAGTGATATATAATGAGAACACAGGTCTCAGTGATGCTGTTTCATGTCTGATAGATGTGCACATATCTGCAAGTAAGCACAGAGAATAGTTCACAGCCAAGTCCTTTTGTATGTAGTGTTTACAAGAATCAGAGAGAGAGAGACGGAGAAAGAAGCATGTTGGGAGACTCTTTTAGTATCCCATGCTCTGTTAGTAAGCCATTTTTTCATGTACCAGGCTATCAAGGTGGTTCACTGCCCTGACAATAGACTGAGAAACGAGCAAAAATGGATCAGGAACAGGAGTCACAATGGCAACTGTGACCTGTTTCATCCTGTAATTCTTGGTCAAATTACCTCTAATAACACTGTTTTCTGCTACATTAGTGCGGGTGTGCCAGAAAATGTGGCTTGTTGCATTTATCCTCATGACGTCCATCAGTGATGTGCAGTGATAAATAAAACGATGGGTAAACTTTGACCTTAGCTAGATATTATCATGTCAAAAAAAAAAAAACACCACTAAAAATGTTTGTTTCATAACAGCATTCATTTATATATTTTTCTTTATAATGCCCCATGTCTTGTAACTGACATTAGTTTGATGCCGCTGTTAAATTATATATATTTTGAATTTACAATAAATAGATTTTTTGTGAGCCTAGAAGGCTAGAGTGTACAATTAATTCTGCAAATATACAGTGGGAAAATTGTTTGAATTCTCCTTTATAATCTGTCTATATCCATTTAGCCATGGCTGTGTTGCTGCTGTTTGTGACACTTCTTAAAGAACCAAGCTATTCCCTCCACCTGGGTCTAAGACTACTTCCAGGGCGATCACGTGAAAAAATATTAGGAATTTTCCTTTAATTTACCCCATTTTGCCTGGCCTCTTTCTCCCGTGCTCAGTCTTGCTCATCCTATTCCTGTGAGACTACTGTAACTGCAGTTGACTGCAATAAGGGACTGCAGAGAAGGGCAGTGAATACTAAGCTGGCCAAGTCAGGCACACTACATTTAGATCCCTAACATCCACTTTTCACCCTCCTCTGGTGGTGGAGAGATCCTTTTTGGCTATAGGCTTGTAGCATTTGTCAATGGACAAATCCTATAACTGAACATCTGTTGGCATCCTGCTGGCTTGTATTTGACTCCATGATGGGACTAGAATTTTAATAAGCAATGCTCACGATTGCAAAATTAGACCACAATTGTTATGAACTGAGACGGTCAATCTCAGTTCATCACAACACTGAAGTTGAATCCCTCATGTAATGTGGGCAATCAAGATCATGTTTGACGTGATGTGAAGCCTCAAAAGGAACATGAAACTCTGTTTCTAAGGATTTAGATTTTTTTTCCCTCAATGTTGCTCTAATGCAGCGTTACACAGTTAAAAGTCCCCATAGGAATAGGGATCTTATAGTAATTATTAGGGATGTTATAGGGATTATTAGGTGCAGCAATTGCTTTTGCGCTTTGCAGAACAGTGTGGTCTTAAATTAAACGCATTTGATTACACGGTTATGTAAAAGTAGAATCCCCAGTCATTGATCATCATTGGGTGGCACAGCCAGCAAGATAATCAAAATCAATCAGGTCTGCCTGTTTCCTTTTAAAACAGGGCAGTCATGTGTGGCCTACTATATCAACATAAAAAAAAATATTGGCATAACCTCTGTCTGTCCCGCACATGAAAAGGTCAAAGAGTGAGTTTAGTTGGGTTCACTCTGCACTACCCCCTTGACGACACGTGAAATAGCCAGCAGAGCCTAAGGAAAGGAAAATTCAGTGAGTGTGCCCTCTGGTAGCGCGACGTCAGTGTCTTTTGCACTGAGTTGAATTGGTCGGGGCCAGCAACGTCACTCCCTGACGGCGGCATCAGAGCAGCGCGGACGACCATCTACATCCAGGCAGCAGCCAGTCGCTCCGGAACTCGGCGGAAGGCAACGTTGGACACCCCGCTCCGTGCTTCGGTCTCCACGGGACGTCTACTTTCCACGTTTATAGCAGAGGTAAAACGTAAGTTTAGCGTCCGAAAGAGGTACTTTGAGTAATTTCCACGTGTATTTTATTTCTTTGTTAAGTCCACAGTTAGGGAACGGCGTCTATATGAAACCGTTGCGGCTACAATAAGCAGCGAGCTTTTCCGTATTGTAGCTGCTGTACAGTAGCCATAAACTGTGTGTTGCTATGGTACTGCAAGGCAACATCCCACCTGCTGCTGCCGCGACTGCATGCGTTTGTCACTGTGGACATGGAAACAAAGCACTGCACTTTGTGTCGTAGTTCACTTTTACATTTAGTGTAAAATTGTTAGATAAGACTGTTTGTGTGTGTGCTTTCCTTTTTGTTTTTATTAGCGCTGCTGCTGTTTTTCACCTGTTTCTATTAGGATTCATTGAAATATTATGATACCATCATTCTTATTATTTCCAATTGATTCGTTTTCTGAGAGAGATGCAGTTAATTCGCTTGTCATTTTAAACTGTGTTCGCTTGTTTAGTTTAATAGGGAGCTTCTGCACTTACCCAGCTGTGGCACGACCATCACTCTTGCTCCAATTTCTGCCTTGCCCGTTGGCTACAGTGCTTAGGGCAGACAGTAAAAAAGGTCACTTGTTTGTTTTCAGCATTTCCCCAGTGTAGTGCTCTTGTCACTGTGGCTCTAGGTGAGAGCACACAGCCCATGTCCACAAAAAAAAAAAAAAACAAAAAAAAAAAAAA
>OMKZ01014979.1:62539-78866 GCA_900302535.1 Neoniphon sammara | reverse complement strand
GTCATGCTTACACACACACACACACACACACACCCATACATTTGCACAGTTTCAAGCACAGATGCATAGAAGAGCATTTGAAATGAGACTGGTATGAACTTTTGTGGATGTGGCAGTGAAGTTGTGGATGCAGAGCGGTAGAGATGAGGCTGAATGGCTCAGGTAATAGCCAGTTTTATTGCACAAGGCCATGTAAGAAATAGGACAAGTGCAGACTAGAAACATGCTCAGAGAGATGCTGCACCCACGCTATGGGTTGTTTCAGTACATTTGATCCTTGTATTATTATATGATAAAATTTGATGCCCCAGCTTGACCTTAACCTTTGACCAATTTGGAAAAGAATATCATTCAACGTGTCAAGTTTGATCCAAATTGGATTAAAACTGTCTGAGTTATTTCTGTGATACACAAACACCAGTGATTACAATACACCTGCCGGCTGTGCCTAGCTTAGGTGTGAAAAGTCAACAAAAGTTATATGGGCATGATGCAATTATGGCAAGAGATCCTCTCTTGCCATAACTGCATGGTGTTGTCGCACGGTATTTATGTTATGATGATATTTTAAGTCCCTTAGCATCAGTTCAAATGATACAGACTTGCAGGCATTTTCACAAAACATAATAATAATTGTGTGGCATGTACCCACATTTCACTACATCTGTTGCCTTTCTTGTTATTTCCACAAACAACCGAGCTTTGACTGAGAAATTGACATTTGCACATGAGGCGTTCCATGTGAGATGCTAGCATGTGAAGGCAGACATTACTAGTGAATAAAAAGTGGTAGCTTTTTGCAGATAGTTGCCTATTTGAGATTTACTATAATTCTTAACATAGAATACATCGGGGTTTCACCCAGTCGAAGCTGGTAATGAAACCACCAGGAGCAAGCTGAGTCATACAGCGAAAATATCAGAAGCTCTGATTTTCAAGATTCATTCGGGCCATTTTGCAGCCCAAATGCTTCACAGCCATGCAGAAAGCTGGAAAATTGCTCAGTGGCACAGGCCAAAATATCTGGAGAATCTGTTGTTTAGAGAGGAGTGTCAATCAACACCACATCCCAGCTGTTGAGTGCGACAGTAGCTGGAGATAATCTGAAATAGCCTGTTAAAAATGCTTGAATTTAAAAGTCTAGAAGAACACAAAATATATTGCTGATTATTATTTGATGCTCACTCAATTTGTGCATTGATTAGAAAAAAAATCAATGTCAGTCTACCACCTTTCACTAAATTGAATTATGCCTTCTTTACTGGTTAAATATCATATGTCCCCCTTAACACCATGAAATAACATTTTATCTTAATAACGATTATCTGTGTGCTGGAGGTTTTAAACCCTCACAGTGTTACATATTATACAGTGCTTGAAGAATTCATTTATTTATTCGTTTATTTATTTTTCAAAAACATTTCTTGCACTCCTGCAACCACTCAATTTTATTTCACATCTCGCAGTTTTTCAAGCTCAAGCAGTATGATCAAAGGATTTACGCTTTCTTTTTCATCGGGGTTCAGCTATGGTTCAGTGCAACCATGCCTGTGACCATGCCCCCCCCTATTATGTTATATTTATTAGCCATTAACCAGGTGAGCGTGGGCATGCCATTCTCGAGTTTTGTCTCCTCGCTAATGGAGGAGATTATTTTTCAGTGCAGAAGAGATTTATTTGTTTCATGAAGGTCATATTGATCAGAGATCGTGATAACGTGCTGCAGAGACTCTTCTGCATGTTGGCAGGGCTGCTCTTACTGAGCGTACGTATCCCTGTCACCTATGCTGTCACCTTTAAAAATGATGAAATGCAACTCTGCTGAAAAGACTGCCTTATCCATAATTTAAACTCCTCTCTGTGCTTTCCTTTTCAGATAGAGAATCACGTATCGGATATTGACAATTGAGACCAGGTAAGAGCTCTGGACGTCTGCCCAGTCAACATTTCCATTACAGCCATTGCCGTGAGGTTGTTCTACATGACTCCTAAGGTCTCGCAGGCTCTTACATTCAGTCCTCGTTAAAGGCATAACCGCCGAACCGCGTCTCAAGCATCTCTAAACATTCGTTAATCATCTCCTAAGTCATAAGTTCCATGACATTTGGAAGGCCAGCGCCACTGAAGGGCAGCTAATGCCGACTTTGACAGAGGGAGCAATAATGGCATTCCAATGGCCCAGAACTGCCCATAAACAACATTCATCTAATTGAATTGTGTGGAAGGGGGTGTGAATGGCAGGGCCTAAGGTAAAGTGTTTCCTGCCTCTCGCCTCTCAGGGTGTGGGTAATGATGCAGCCGTATCATCAGCTGGCTTGGTGTTTGCTGGCTCTTCCTAGCAGGGGTGCTTAGCCGTGTTTATGAGTTGCACACTGGTGTAACATTTAGACAAGTTTTCTTTGGTTCTGGATGAGCAAAATGTATTATTTATACTCCCAAGTCAGGAAATCTTTAAAAAAGACTTAGTTCATTAGAGACTGTAAAGTTTCTGCATGTCCCAGCAAAATGTTCGTTCATCTTTCTTTGCCTGTCCAGGCATCTGGTGTCCTAATTCCCAACTTCTGCTCATCCATATGTAAAGGGGGCCACATGTTACACTCCACTTTTCCATTTCTTTTCCATATGTCTGCCATTTTAAAATTCTATTGGGAGCCAATTCATAAGAAGTGGAGCCTCCTCAGAGCGCATGCATTTAAAAAAAATGAAAATCTCACTTTTGGTGGTGCAGAATATATGAATGTTCCGCTTGCAGGCCTACCAAGGATAGAAAATCGCAGTGAGAAGAACCTCAATAAGTCATGTCCACAAGGATTAGGGAACCGGCTCTGGCTACCAGCAAATATTTCTGCAGTTCCCAAGATATTTCTGAGGCCATTCAAAACGGACAAGCTTTAAGCTCTGTCTAATCCTCATCAGATTTACAACATTATAAATAGTCACCATGTTTGAGGAGGGGATACAGCCCTATAATGTGTTTTCATCAGTTTTGTCCTTATCACTTCAGGGTGAGGGAGCAGACATCCCAGTCTGGGCTATAAGAATTCATCATCACCTTCAGGAGACAGGAAAGGATCTCTGAGGGATCAAGAAACCCATTCTGGACTTTAAGTTGTGTTCAGGAGACGTTGAATCACATTTAAATGCCCAACTGTGCAGCACAAACTGAATGTGATGTGCTTTCTAAAGAAGATGTATCCAAGACCTATTCCAATGCATTGGCTTGAGTTTACCTCGCAGATATCCTGTGCATCTTATATTTTATTGCAAGAGGCTGACAGCATCATACACTATTCCTGTTCCTGAGACAGTGAGGAATGAGGAACTTTTTTCTTTTTTTTTTTTTTTTTATGAATCGAAATGTTTTAGGAAGCGAGCATTGTTGTTGATGATTGATTGTTGCTGCTTTTTTATGTTTGCTCTGTAATTTCACAAATTGTTTTCAATTAAAATTTGTTGTGACTCAAAAAATCAAATGAATAAATGACAGTCCACTAATCTGCAATCTTACTATGATATTCAGAAAATGAATGGAACATCGGTGCTGGCTGCTTTGGACTTAACTCATGCATAAGCCTATCGCTGTGAGCATAACTTTATCCAGCTTATCCATTTATCACACGAATGCCCTGTGGGGCTGTTCCATCATAAATTCCAACTCCTGCCAAGTTTCAAAAGCAGAAAGGGCTTCCTGTGGTAGCCAGCCAACACTGGCACAGGCCTCCTGCCAGGGAGCAGTGCCCTACGTCTCAATGCACTCTTCCCTGCTCAGCCTGTGCATCCCAACGTGAACTGCTGCTGTTAAGGAGCCAACGCCCTTTCTCAGTCTCTCTCTCCATCTCCCTCTGCATTCTGCACTGATTCTGCATTTATTGGGCAAGGGAGCAAGATTTTCATAAAAGGTGGAAGTTGTATTATTTTGGGATGGTGCGCAAACCCTAAGGTGAAAAGCTTTTGAATGCTCCAGGTCTGTGATTCGTGATCCAGAACTTTTAAATCAAGGCATAAAAGGGAACATTTTAATGCTACATGATGACTTACAATACCTTAAACATGCACTAGTTAAGATTTTATGTTAAAATACACATCTTTTCAGCCAAAATGAAGTCAGGCTACAGTATAGGACAGCATCCCTTCCCCTTAACTGCGATGCAGATTTGCTCTGTTTGCCCAAATGAAATTCTGGTGGCAGCTATGGACACATCTCCACCCACAGAGAGTGACAAATCAAACTTGAGAGTGAAATATAGCCTGTCTAAACAGCAGTGAGCAAGCTCAAGTTTTGCCTTTGGTGTCTTTTGGTATAAAGCATCACAGACCAGACTTACTTGCAGTTTACTGACATCACATTGCAGGATTTTGGGGTATTAAAGTTCACACTTTTCAAACAGTCACCTCTTGTTGCTGTTCAGAGCCGCCAACATGCAGAGTTTTCTAGTGCAGTTTTAATGGGCAATTCCAATTAATTCTGAATCATAATGAATTGCTGCAAAATAAATTACGGCACTTGCGTGATTGAATGTCAGCATGTTCTATTGTTAATGAATTAATCATTCACAACGTGTTTGCCCCAAGTTAGATTTTTTTTTACCCTTTTGCTGATGTGTAACAGTTGAATCAAGTGATGCAATGCTGTTGATGGTTTAAATAAAGAAAGAATTACATGGGGAGGGAAAGTCACCTTGCACAAATGTTCCTAGAATTCATAAAAAACCCTGAAAATCCACCTTGGCAGCACTGCCTCCACAAAAAAGCTGACTTTCCTGCAGCTCATTCAAAATACGTGTCTGGTTAATGATGATAATGTGTAATATTTAGCACTATTTTTGTATTCAAAAACATTTGAGGAAATGGCTCTGCTACATGTTTATCTTTTTTGCTGGTGTTATTTAATGAACAGTATGGTGATGTGTCAAATATTTTGCAAAAAAATAATAATAATAAAATCTCATTGCTTTTAACTGTTGTATTTTAATCGGGTCACTTTCGATCATTTTCAGCTCCACCCTTGTTCTTATTTGCACTGTAAATACTCATTACCATAATTATTTCAAATACCTAATAGATTACCTAGGGGGGGAAAAGAGCAATTTTATTAAGTTGAAGAAAATGTTGAAATAATAGGAGACAATATGTTGGAATTGTTGCAGATGATCCCATTTGTTTGAACCAGAATCATGCTTGTGTTGGGATTCAACATGGGGCTTGTAGAGACGTGTAACTGATAACTGTTGTATAGAAATGTACATTTTTTGTAAAGATATTTTTATCAAAGGCATGTTTATTGTATCTTTGTATTTTAATTTAATGTACAATACAGTATATTCCGACTGTTGTAAGGCTATAGAATCCATTGCCTCAATTGAAGTACAATGACATGTCATTGTAGATAATTATTTGTGTTCTTATCAGTCAATAAAATTGTTTGTGTGATTTATTTCATTAGTCAAAAGTAATGAAGACTCTTTTGCAAATAAATATAAACTGAATGACAGAAACAAAAAAAAATCATTTACTATTATTGTAAAGCACATGGATAGAGATCCCTGTTTACTGCTACCCTCCTAAAACTCCCAGTGGTGCTTGGTGATATACATGACAATTACTTGCAAATTGTTTACAGACATCTCTAAATCCTTGGTAGATCATTAAGGCCTACCAGATTAAAATTTATTTTCCACTCCGTTCATTAACATACATCCTCTGCTAATATAGGCTGTCTCGTTTAATCGTGATTTATAGTTGATTATGCAGCGTGTTACTGCTGCCATCAAAATTACTTTTACACAACAGCTATACTGCACCGCGGCGTTTGAATAAATCTGTCAAATTATCATCAATCAGCAGAAAACTGGACGCCATAACGACAGATTGTCACCTCATATTCCACAAATTCTGTCAGTGTTGCTGGCCGGCCAGGCTGCCAGTTAATATTTGTGTGCACCTTCAACAGCAACCCTCGTCCTATTATGATCTGACCCTGCAACTGTGGACCTGTGGTGGGTCATCGTACTTCCCCACCCCATGTAATAGCTTCTCAAAGTAGGTCACTGTAAGTGTACAGCAAGCCCTGCTCCCAGTCCAAATAAAACCATTTTTGATCCAATTGATTGGTCAGCCTACTGTATCTGAAACATGAGAAAAAAATAGTTAAGTTTAGAAATGAATCTGGGTTAGTTTCATTTCATCTCCTGCCAGTTGCATTTGACACAGATGCTCAGGGATGAAAGGGAATTTCGATGCACAATTTAACTTGGATGCAGACAGAGTTAAACTACAATACAATACTTTATAGTCCACTCAGACCAGCCGATTGGCAATTTGGAGACTGTATTAACACGGAAAGGCCATCAAAATTCAGTAAACAGTGCATTTGCTTGAGTAGACCAGGTTGTGATGATGTGGCTTGCGCAAGGGTTGGTGAAAATGTAGGATTGATGATATAAACTAAACAGCACTGACACATTACAACTTGTTATATAACTAGAAACATCATTACTATCAGTTAAATTTTAAGTTAAACTGATCTCTTGATCTTGCACACATACCCATTTACAGTGACGTCCCTACGAGGCAGCACTCTCACTCACTTACTCACGTCTCTGGAAGTCGCCAACAACGGTCATTTCGATATAATTGCTCAGTGAAAAATAAATTGCTGATGAAAAAAAAATAGCTATTAACAATTTGTTGATGTTATCAACAAAACATAAAATGAAGTCAAACAATAGAGTGCTAAGCGGGTTAGCTAAATGCTTGGCAAAACATGAGCAAGTTTTCTCTTCTAAATGACCAAAAACCCACCAGAAATACCAATGATTTCTGCCATCTTACTCCAACAAAAGGCTGTATTTTTATTATGGTATTGAGAGAGATGTGGGGACAAAGTTATTAGGACACCAAAGGTCAGGCAGAGCGAGAAACTAGTTGTCTTTTCGAAACATATACAGTCCTTCATTTGGTCTCTAGTGCATAAAGTTGAGCCCTCCTCAACTTTTTTCGCCTTGTCCCGGCAGCGTTGCGAGCTGACTTCGCACCACTTTCATTACTGGAATTCCCTGTACATGTTTAACGACTGGGGAGCGATTTTGCTGACATTCATAGTTACAAGATGACAATCAGATAATGATGGGAATCCAAGATCCAGATCTCACCCAAACTGAAAGATTTGTTCCTCGGCCCAAGGCTTACCTGTCCATCAAATCTCATGGAAGTCTGTTCATAAGTTCATAAGACAGACAAATTAATAGGGATGAAAGCATAAACTTCCTTTGAAGAGGTCATGGTGATCAGGTTATATTTTCTATTGATCCCTGTAGGGAAACCACATCCACAAGGAGGTCAGAGGTCAGCTCCAGAACAGGTCTTCTGGTGCTGATAGGGATTCAGCCTTGCTCAAGAACACTTAAGCAAGATAGATGTGACTTGATTCCAGGTCCTCCGGTTGAATGGTCGTCCACCCGCTCATTACACCACACTGCTGCAATTTACCTTAGAGAAACAATCAGTTCACAGTCCAGTGCTTCTGCTTTATCAAGTTTCTGCAAGAACCGCTTCTTAATAAGGAATGGTCCACTGCATGGAGTGAGTTCCCTCTGATCTTCAAAAGCATCTCCCACCACTTTCTCAGCCGCTTGTTACAGGAATCAAACTTTAACTTTTAAGTCAGCCGCCCACAATTCCTTACCTTGAAGGTATCACCATTGCTGGTACACAAAGCATCCATATAATGCTAATCAAAAAATAATTATCTTTTCAAAACAGAGTTACAAAGCAGTTTATAAAGAAAAAATCACCAGCAGCACCAGCAGTAGAAAAGCAAGGCAAGAAATGTGAAAGCTTAAGAAAAATTATAAAAAGGAAGTCAAAACTACAGTATAAGAAAAGGTCATTACGTAGAAAGCGAGTCCTTTCAAAGCAGGGTTTTCAGAAGGGACTGAAGGATTCAGCTCTGCCTGAGCTCCTCGGGTTACAGACTCATTCCTTGTTAGAGAACAGCATTGACGTCCTTGAAAGGTGTTGCTATGTCACTTCCACTCTATTAGGGACTCTGTAAAGGTAGCTGGGCGGCAACAGATGGGCGATTTAAAGGTAATGCAGTAAAGTTAATGAGGGCCAACTTCAATGCCACACACAATTAGCCTGCTGTATCAAATCCACACACCAGTGCCTGGCGTGATTGCCCACAGCTGTTCACATTTAACCTATATATGAGAAACCTTGTCACCCTTAATAATGCACTGCAATCCAATTATTTCTGCAAGTGTGATTGAGTAAAAAAACTTGAAGTGATAATTAAAACAACATATTCAGCCTTGACAGCGAAGACGGAGCCGACTGCGTGATTTAAATTCCGACACACACTTTTTCGCAAGGTACAGTCAATGTGAAAATGGCAAAATGCATTATTGTTGCTGCTGCTGCTGCCGTTGTTTGGTTTGAAAGGGCAGCAGTCACTGGAAATGGGCCTCGTGCATTCTTTCATTTAAAGAAATTTGTTATTCAGTCAAGCGCGCCACCATCAACTCAGATGCATTTACAGCAGCTGACAGATTTGGTTCCAATATTAACTTGTTTGTCTACATTTGGAAAATAAATTAGCTTATCAGGTCGGCTCAAACTCAAACTCATTGCTACAGTTTTGCATATAGATTTACATTTTTGAATTATCTTAACAATAGCGAGCATATGGAATACCAGGAGAGAAATAAATAATAATTTGGGACCAAGCCAAATCACCACATATTTAGAAGCAGAATTTGGGTTATAACAACTTTTTTTCCTCATGCTCCATTTTCCCTGTATATTTTCACCGTTCATCTATTTCCTCCTGTTTATTTATCTTCCCAGAAACTGACAAGTATAACAAATACACAGCTGTGTATTAAAAAAAACCCTAATACAGTATCCAATTTCATATCCAAAAGTTGGAGAGTATTTGCTATATTGCAAATGTTCATTTCCCCAGCTCACTGCACAAATCTTCATTAACATTTATATTATATTAGCTCAGGGGTGCATGATGAGCATATTTTCATGGTCTGATTTGAAAAATATTTAAATGAATCTGCATGTGTTGCCAATAATCTGTGTGTCATGCTGCACAGCAGAATGAAGTGTCCTGATTTTCATCTCTGTGGAGGGCTTAATGAAATTAGTAGGATTTGTGACAGCAGTGAATGATGCTGCAGTGTCATCAAGTTCAGTCGGAAGGTAAGAGGTTAATTCTGGCCCTTGGCTGTTCATTGCTGATAATATCTGCCTTATTTTATATTGTTAAGGGATTTAATGTGAATTTTTGAGATACACAGTTGGCTTCTGGGTGATTTCTCAGTGTCAGATTAATCAGTTTTTGTTTTTGCTTTTTTGGTGATTATTAAGTCAAAAGATCACAATTCTATCAACTTCCTCTACATAAGCAGGAATTTAGTATAGTACCATGGTGGCAAATGTAAACTTTTGAATCCTCCATCTTCCCAGACGGTTTTATTGCCTGAGCGATTTAGAGACATTGGGTGATAGACAGGAATATTACATTGATTTAGGAGTGAAGAAGAACAATCACTCCTCCAGGTCTAGTAGTGAAAGTCATCAGGCTCCTCAGATGCCATCAATCATGAGATAATTTGACACTGAACACATGTCACTGTGATGTGCGGCAAGAAAGAGAATGGAAAGCGAGTTATATGTAAAGGTTAATTCTGTTAAATCTAATTCAGGCATGTACATTAATCTGCAGGGCGGGTATGTGGGAGTTGGATTTGCACATTCAGCAGAATAAGGACTCAAAACTTAAAAAAAAAAAAAAATCCGAAGATAAGATGAAAAGCTGAAACTTTATTGATCCTCCTGGGGGAGGCTGCAGCAGTAAAAGTAATAGAACTTAGCAGTTAAATGAAAATAGAATTTAGGCACGCAAATAGAATATAAAATAAGTAATGAAAACAGAACAGTAAGAAACCATAAAGAGTCAGACAATGAAGCAATAAAATAGAATTGTGGGGTAGTATAAACCTCTGCTGGTGACAATTTAAACATGTTAAGAAGTGCTAGTAGAGGAGTTTGGAGCATGAATTGCTAAACATGAATGGATTCAGTTGGAGTAGTTACAGTTTGCATGTGCTAAACATGAAAGGTTTCATTCCAAAGTGCTCTAGTGACCTATTTTGGGAAAACTTTGCCACCTGAAATTCATCACACAACATTTGGCTTCATTTCCACCCAAACATTTCAGGGCCAAAGTTCCTGGGTCTTGGAAGAGCGTTCAAAGGCAAAGCGAGCACCCTAAGCTCTTGTGTGTTTGTGTTTTCAACACACCCCGAGAACAGTGAAGTTAATGCAAATTAGGAGGAGGTGTCTCGTCTTTCTGTGTTGACTGATAATAGCAAAGCGGAAAACATGGGAGATGTCGAAGCAGTCATTATGTTCGTGATTATACTGTGCTGCTGTGATGCTGCATTTGGTTTTGGAGGTTGAAAATGAGATTGAGGATGCTAGAAAAGCAGGAGCTGAATAGAGGAAACTGCTTATATTCAGAGTAATGGAGATCAGCTGTGACATGGTGTGCCGTCGCAAACAGAGACAATGTCAACGACAAAGACAGATGTTTTTCTTTCAATTGCGAGCTGAATTGTTCTTGATAGAGCGGTCTTTTAATAATTTATGTTTGAGGTTGGCTTGACCCTGTTTTTTTGTTGTTTTTTTTTTAAATGAGGTGATGCTTTTGTTCTGTTTGCATCATACATTTAATCAATCAGGGGCGTGTCAGTATTAAAACTCCACCCCATGGTCCACAGGAACTCAGATAGTACTATTTCAGTTGAAGGGGTCATTTTGGGGCCCAGGAATTCAACCCACTGGAGCAAAAAAAAAAAAAAACAGCGGTAAGGGTTCCTTGTTCCTCAGAAGGGTTCCTGTGTTCTGAGGACATTTCCTGCAGTGGAAAAGGGGCATTAGAAAAACATATCTGTTCCTGAAAAAATGTATTTCATGGGTAAATGTCTTGAGATGATTTCCAACTTCAATACTAACCCATAATGTGTTTAACATTCATGCCAGCAGTCAGTATGGCAGAGTAGTTTTTTTTTTTTTTATCTCATTTTGGAATGAAACCCTTCATGTATACCAAGTAAGTACGCATAAGTACGCACAAACATATTGCAATGCATATAAAATATCAGCCTGTATATAGCAGCCTACAAAACAGTGGAATCATTATGAGAATATATAACACTGAGAGATATGTGGAAACTGAGGAAGCAAATAAAGCGAAATGGAAAAATGCCAGCCAAAAAAATAAATAAATAAATAAAAAAACTCGGAAGAAGATGAAACAAATCTCCCCAATTGAAGCCCTGACTGAACACACATGGCATTACTTAGATACTAGAATGGAGTAATCCTCATTACCTATGCTGCTGTGTGGGCTGAGTTATCCCTTGAGTTCTGCACTAATTGCTCTGAATCAATAAAACCGTTTAATCCAGAAGAAAAGTTCTCGCTCACACTCAGGGCATCGTGACCTTGGGAGCGCCGCACCTTGTAGGGGCTGAGACGAATTTATCTGCGTTGCGCGCTTTGCAGGGGAATGAGTCACTGAGAGATTTACTGGCTTGAGGAAGAGGGTGAGACAGATAGATAGACGGAACGAGACACAGACAGAGGCAGGACATTCTGTGTGATGTCTTTTGAAGCAGCATGGTTTTGCTACATGCCTTAAGGTGTCACTTCATAATTGAATCCCTCGCTTTGTACTGTGGTCAGGCCGAGGGGGCTTGAGGACAGTCTTAGGATAAGAATGTGAACAGCCTCGGGGCCCGAAGCCACAGTTTCCCACTGATAACACTGTTCATGAGCGGCGTCACCACCTGATAATACTCTGCTGTGACAGGCCCCTAATGGAAACAACCTATTATGCATCTGAATGGGAAAATGATAACATGGTACACAGAACTGTCACATTATAATTATGAACAGTGAATGGTGGAAAAAAAAGGAACCCTCCAGGATTCGTGACTGAATCCGCTCCTGCACCAATTACATTCTCAAGAGGCTGGTGTCCATTCACACACAGCCACAAATTATTTTCATTTTAGTCCCAACTGTCATAATTATCACTCACGTTGTGACCAAACTTTTGTAATAAGGCAGCGACAGGGACGTCTTGTTTTTAAAAAGAGAAAAGACTGCAGACTCACCACCTAATCATTATGTTTTTGCATAAAGGGAGTGGATAAACTACTCTCTATGAAAGAAAAATTTAACTGAGAATCAAACTCATATGCGGGTTATGAGACATTACTTGAAGCATACACCATGCGTTATGCTTTATATGCCTTTTCTATCAGCACATACAGTACAGGGCTGAACAACATGATAAAAAAAAAACAATCATATCACATTTATTTTTGCACATATTGTTTTGCGATATGATTCATGATTTTAGTGGGAATGAGGATTCTTACATCATAATTTTCAGATTTTACTCATTTGCTCCAGATGACATATTGTGGTATGGAGTATAAGCATAAAATAAAACAATGCTGCAGAGGTTCATTTTCACCGAAGCAACTATTAAAATGATGATGGTGAGGATTTTTGCTGTGGGTGTATAAACAAACATGCTTTTTTATGTCCGGAGATATTATTTGTAGCACCACAACACTTCATTTATAGGCCTAATAGTATTTTTGTCAGACATTTTACCTTTATCAAAAAATGCAGCTCCTGCAATTTGGATATTGTTCTTGGACACATTGCAATTTCAATAATATTTCTATTATTTGTTCAGCCAAAGTATTGTATATACCAAAGCTAAAGTGTAAACCACAAAGAAGTGATGGGATACAGACTACAATAGGCCTATTTTATCTGAGCTGTCACAGTCAGCGTTCATGTCCTGGCCGGTGAGTGATTCACTCCTTGACTGTACTAGTCATGAATGTTCATCATACTTTTCCTGGGCTCTCCGGGCTAAGAAGAGCAGAATAAAATGAATTTTCTTTGATCCATTCCAGCTTTCCAAGGCCAAATTGGCTATTGATCTCTTTCTCTTTGTCTATTAAGGGAGAGCCTTGCATGCCAAAATCGGTCACCGTGGTGACGGCTGCCCATATCTCACTGCTGATTGATTCGGTGCAAGTTCTGATTGGCTGGGCCAAACCAAGGGTGATGGGAGACGGGGTGAGGACGGTTGACAGGGATTACTGACAGTCGAACGGTCGATGCACATGATCAGCAGAGCAGCCAGGCACCCACATAGACTGAGCTTTTTACCCCCGTTTCTTTGGCTCGACATTATCAACAAGCTCTGTGTTTTTTCCATCAGCTGAAAAGGAAATGGATACTGAAAGGAAGGTTATTCCATTCATCTGTTTGAAGGGACTTGGTGCAATCAATAGTGGCAGAGTGGAATGATGGAGCTGTGGATAAGGCAGGGTGAGGATCTAAACTATAGCCTTGTATAAGGGAGTAGAAGAAAGGCAAAATCCCCCCACTGTGACCCAGTGAGGGAACAACAGTCGCTTTGATTACTCTTTTCTGGGAAAGAGTTTTCAGCCATGCTTGGTGGCTTTCACTGGCTTGAATGCAAGATGATTGATTTTCAAAAAAAAAAAAAAAAATCCCTCCAAACTTTCTGTTTTTTTCTTTTCAAACGCAATGATCAAACAAATTTGGACACATGGTGGATAGAATAGTGATTTTTCCTTTTTTGTCTAAATAGTTTTCAAAACTTTTTACACAAAATATGGATTTTCTAAAGTTGGTTCTGTGCAACAATCTTAGCAGCAAACCTCTAGGATTCATTCTGGAGTTTCAACAAAAACCGGACTCAAAAACAGTTTAATTTATTTCGGCTTAGATGAATTGATATTTTATTAATTCCCCAGATATACAAGCATGAAATTGAATTAGCATGAGTGCTTATTTAGAGCATCATGACATAATGAGTGAAAAAAAGAATTCAATTTCCTCCTAACAATTCGACAGCTATTACCTCCGTACGATCTGAAACCTAATAACTTCCAATTCCAAATTGATTATACACTTAAAATGTAATGTTCAACCTGCAGCTGTGTGAGGCAGCATTACTCCGCATATAGAAGGAAATGAGAGGACGTTACCTGGAATTTGATATACAGGGCAATACTCTTTGCATTTGCCATACAAAAGTGCACAAACCATTTCAGCCATCACAGCTATTGCACATGTTCTTATGAACCTTTCTATGGCTACTGTTGGTCCGGTGCTGTCTACATTATATATTCTCTGCAACTACCAATATTGTGCTCTGCTCAGACAGTAATAGCTTGCATAGCAATTGTACAAATCTTTTTTTTTTCTTTTTTCTTTTTTTTTTTTTTAAATAGGTTCTAACAATAAAACGTAATGGAATAGGAATATTTCCTCTAAGTGCTTCTCCCCCATCTACAAGTTGTTTTGCAGTCTGTACTTATGGTGCTTCACAATCAAACTTCACAATTCAAACATATGCAATTATAATGCGTTTGCAAAGAGCTTTTACTGGGGCAAAGTGGGTAGAAGTAGCCTGGCTTGCACAAAAACACAGCATACGTAAAGGTTGTGGAGATGTAAAGAGCTCACCAGAAGAAGAAAATATGAGTCATTCAAGTTGCTGTTTTGTCACCTCGAGACCAAATATTCCTTGAATTACAGGCTGCTGTCAAGTATTCCTGAACTATAATGGTATCTCATCATTACAGGGAAGGTTCATAAGCAAATACCTTTGAAGAGGGTAATGACTTGGAAAGATTTATATCTGCCAGCACACAGAATGTTAGGATGCTCATTTGTCTTGCTCTGGGTTTAGCAGTATGTCTAAGAAATAAGGTATGTCGCACTGCCTGTTGAAGCAAATGGGCCATTTCTAAAATGTCATATGAAAGGCTGTAACCTTTCAAAAGGTTAGGCATAACAGGAAGTACCCTGCACAAACCCCGCTGCTTGACAATCAATGTGGCCAACATAAGATTAGCCTCCCAGCAAAACTGTCAGTAAAATGATAAAGATAGGGGAGATGGGATGGGGGATCGATCGTAAATAGAGTCAGATGAGTCTTAATCATAATGACAATATTAATGTCGCCTGGAAGTGTCAATAAATCACGAATTAAGCCAAAGGGTCTGCTGAATTTAAATTTTATCTTCATGCATAATTTGATTTTACTAAACAGCTGTGCAGGGTAATGTGGAGGATTTTATGGGGAGTTGATGGAGTGAGTTGCAGGGAGCCGGGATCGAGAGACAGCCTACAGCTTGATCAGAACTGCTGCAATAGTGGTCCGATTTAATGACTTTTTTAATTAAGGGATGTGGTGTAATCGATTTGGGGCCGTCTACTTGTTGAATGACTGCTGTTGTTTTGATGGGAAAGAGGATGCTTTAAATGAGATGGGATTAAGTTGCCTTAGTTGAAATTACTGAATGCTGAGGGTCAAATGCTGGCATTACCCTTCCAATTTCAAAACAAACACGCCTGCAATCACTTTCAGGTGTCACGGGGGATAACGGGGGTTTGTTTTCCACTTCAACACGGTGGTGCTATGCTTGTAAAACACCTCATGGAATCGTCAAAGAGTTTAATCCCAAAATGAGATATCCACCATTTGAAAAAATATAACACACCTGCTTTCAGAAAATGACCATAATGACCTTATTTTCACATCACTTCTGCCTAGTTACGAGCTATTTTAAGATCTTTGTCTACAATACATACACATTTTGAAGCTGGACATGCCATATTTCCAGTAAATTTCAGGTAACATTTTCTGGATCTGATGAAGGCCCAGGTGGATTGAAACGTCATGTCTTTTATGTAACGTTATAGTAAGAAAAACAGATCTATTTTTCTACTGTGAGTAAGACAGCGCCTTCTTTTGCCTACAGTTTTGTGCTGTTTGGCTGCACCTCCTCACAGCCAGTTGAAGCACTGTTTTCCCTGTCTACAAGTAACACGTTCTTCCCAGATTTAGGTCATAATATACAGTATTTTGGAGAAATTCTTCAATTGGCCAAAAATTTATCCACCAAAGATAATCAGTTTCAAATCAGACAATTTGCCCAATGAATATAATCAGAGCCCTCAGAGCGCCTCAGATCAACTAATCTTGATTGTGTTTTGTAGCAGGACTACATGGAGAATTAATTTCCTGCCATCACTAAAGATCACGTTTTAACAGCAAGTCGCGTCACTCGCTGCAGCCGGACACGACCAAATCAATCTGTCAGGCGGGTGGCGAGGGGTCGACTCAGGAGTTGTTTGCAACAGACAGTCTCAATTTGGCTGATTAAAAAAAAAAAAAAAAAAACAG
>OMKZ01014979.1:33990-51621 GCA_900302535.1 Neoniphon sammara | reverse complement strand
ACCCTATGCTGAAAGCATTTCTGGCCTTCAGACAACTGCAATCCATTCATTTCCCCATGGCTTTTTAAATTAAGAGCTCAAAGCAGCGATTGGCTTTTGAATAGCTCACCCATACACTCTCGAGCCTTGACAGAACAAATGAGACTGGCGTGTTAGAAAACCTAACTTTTTGCATTTATCATTAATTCTGTAAAACATTTCATCAGGACACCACAGTTGACATCTTCTGCCCTTGACACCCACAACAGTCCTTTTAAAATGTGCAGAAAAGAGTCCATCAACCTCTTTGAAACACTGATGCTCAGGAGAGGTTTTGTTTTATTAGTGTCAACTGCAGTGACCTGAAATGGGTCTGAGAGCAGATCTGTGCAGGCAAATGCAAGCAAGCAACACACATGCATACACACACACTCTCTCTCTCTCTTAGTGATTCTTATTGCCGTCCCAGGGAGAAGGGCAGGTGCTGTAACCTTTTGCTGCTACTTCTGTCAGAGTGAAATACCCAGCTGTGCAGTGGGAGTGACATACTGCAAATGGGCCTTCAGACTCTTATTGGCATTCAGTGGGCCTAACACATCTCTCTTTCTCTGTCCCCAACACACACACACTCACACAGACACACACAAACACACATCCACCTTCCTGCTTGTCACCGTGCATAATGATAAGCCCATCCAGAGCACCATCTTGTGGACACTCTCCTCTTTAATAGTTGTCTAAAATGTCACTTCTGATTACATTCAATTAACCAACTGACTAATCAACTTCAATCAAATGTATTTGGGAGTTTTTTTTAAGACACCGTTTTAATTATGAATTTAATTTATGAAAATAAAATCTGATGTTTACTTTTAGTTATGAGGCATAACATCATTAGTGCTGTCGTTAACTGACTCCGCGGCATGAAGCTTAGTGACACGCGCTGAGTAAAGTTACATTATAATTAACTTTTCCTCATATTGAATTAAATAAAAGAAAGAAGTTTGAGGACAAGTAGCAGAAGTTGGTGATGTCTTTTAGTACGACTGACAACAGAAAAGATGAATATTCTGACACACACACAACTCACCCCCACCCACAGACTCTACTACCCCCTACCAGCTCATACAGATTACATTCAATATTCAGCATGTGTGAGTGTGTGTGTTGGTATGATATCTCTCTCCCTGGGGTATGTAGCGGCGACACCCCACTGCCTGTGCTGCGGTGCAGCCATCTGGATCACAGTGGGAAGCACCTGCTTGCAGGTTGACACCTTAACACCGCATCTGCTCCATTCTCCTTGCCAGTCATTTTCAAATGAAAACCTTTTCCTCTGTATTAGAAATAAATGTACTTCCCCAAAAGGCATTGATGTAATTTCAGGGCAAACCTGTCCCAGTTATTGAGCTTTTCTGTGATCTTTGTGGAACTTGATTGATCCTAGAAAGGTCTGCTGCCCATTTTCTGCAGCACACTGCTTCATAATCAATCAGTTGTGCGATTCATACCTGGAAGCTGCACAGTACAACAATCTACTGAGCAGCTGCACTGATAATACAGCCTATCTTCAGCTATTTCAGCATAATAGTGGATTAAAAATATCTATTTAGCAAATATGGCACTCATTTAAGCCATCCTCATATTTAATCTTGAAAAATCACATTTTGTTTACTTATTTCTGTTTGCCTGACAAAGTCAAGACAGTCAAGTGTTGGTTTGTTTACCAGTCTCACTTAATGTTTTCAGTCTGCTTCAGATTTATTGACCGCTTAACTCAATCAGAAGTCGCAACGGAGACAAGCAATCAGCTGGGCACTGCTATACCCATGACCTCTGATGTCAAGTTGCTTCTGCAAGATGCACCAGCAGCATACTGATGGCAGTCCGCTGCTGGAGCTGAAAAATCCATACCACATCTTCAGTTGTACTCTTATGACCAAACATCAAAATAACACTCGGACATGCCTGTGTACATGATGTATCTGGAATGAAGAGTAGATCAATCTTTGGCGAAATTAAATATTTGGAGATGCTGCACATATGATTTTGTCATTTAACTGCAGTGACTTTAGCTGTGATGATGCACTCTAGATCAGACTGGATTTAAATCATCCCTATAAAGAAAATATGTAACACTAACAGTTTGACCATAATTTCCTTTGTGCTTTCACCTGCACTAAATCAGCAATTATTTTAGCTCAAACTGCCATGAAACCTAAGAAATCCCATATGTGACACATCAAAAGTAGCAAAAGAGTGTAAAAAAAAATCCTGACAATATCTGACTCATGGAGGCTACAATAGAGAACCAATATATAATTCTTTTCACAATCAATCTTGCAAATAACCCTCATAAATTGCCCTATTGATTAAAGATAACAGTGATAAGCAGACATAATTTAATATAGAAAGCAAAATTATCTTACACGTCAGATTTCTAAACAAAGGAATATAATTCCTTATAAAAAAGAAAATCTGCTATCATCCTCACAATATCCTGATCACACTTCTTTGCACTGAATATAATTTACGCTTTAATTAAACAAATCATTGAACTATCATGCAGTGATGGAACCTTTTCCTATTTCTCAGCGCATCATCTGTGCTCCTCATTTTGTCCAAATGTCCAAATAAATGGGGGAGTAGATAGAAAGTTCCTTCAGGACTTATAATGGTTAATATTTCCAACATGAAGATATTCAGTTGGGAGCTCGGTTGTCCTCGGTATTTGTGATATTGCCATAGTCCGTTAAAGCTGGGAGAAGAGTTGTGCAGCATTGTCCACGTTCACAGATTCCCTTGGTGGTTCTCTGACAACCTGCTGAGTCAAAAATAGAAAAAAGATCAAGGAAATTAAATGTTCAAAATTTTTAAGATGTCTGCGATTTTTTCCAATATCAGTTTTTCTACAAGATTCCACCTTTACCTGTGTTGGTTTCTTAGGTTGAGGAGCAACAGATTTCGAAACACTCTTCACATCCCTCTGGACTTCTGTGAAGATCTGATTGAGGTTCTCCACCTTCTCATTTTTCACTGCATTGATCTGTAAAGCCACACATTATGCTAAAGCATGAACGAGCCACATCCACGGGAGGATAGACAATATAAATATATTATAAATAAAAATAATAATCTAGAACCTTAGAGTGTGCTTACATGTTTGAGTGTTGTTGTGACAGGTTTCGCTTTATTCTTGAGCTTTGTTTGCTTGTTTGCCACTTGAAAGACATTCTTCTGTTTTTTTCCTTTTTGTTTGTTCTTCGCCATGTTTACCTAGGGAGAGAACACCACTCCTCATTAATAAGTTCATGTGGGGGTTTTCCTTTCATGTCATGAACCGCTTTTCATATTTCATGTTTGTCTCTTCCCCTGTTTTGAAACCTAAAGACGCTTTGCCTGCCTCCTCTGGGGGCAGTTTACAAGTTGATCACACAAACGCACTACTCTTGCAGCCAAGACAGATACTTAGGGTGGTACACCTACGCTCCTTCACACCATTTTTATTGACACAAACAGCTCCTTCCTCCACACAGTGGTTCATATAAAATGCAGAGCCTGTAGTCATGGTCAAGAGGTTCAGTAAGTTACAGTTTGACTGAAAGGTAGAAGGACAAGACCTGATTTAAGTGACTTTCAACTAGGGCTGCAACTTATGATTGGTTTAATTATTGATTGATCTCTTAATTATTTTTTCGATTCATCATTTGGTCTATAAATTGTCAAAAAATGCTCACTGGAAGTAAACAGCGCCCACAGTGATGTCTTCAAATCGATTCCTTAGTTTGACCAGCAGCCAAAAAACAAAAGTAAAAAGTTTACAGAGAAAAGTAAGCAAATCTTGGCATCTTAGTTAAGCTGAAACAGCAAATATTTGGGTTTTTTACTTGATGACTGAAACGATTAATCAATTTTCAAAGTAATAATCAGCCTTCAGTCAATTGATTTATCATGCACTACTTTGAACTGGATATTCTCATCTGTGTCTTATGCAATGATTCCAGCGTCTCAAAACAACAGCTGACCTTCTGGTATTTTCATGGCCTACAGTGTCTAGACTTTACCAAGAACGGTGTGATAAACAAAACAGATCCTGTGGGTGGAAGCGCCTCATTCACAGGAGAGGCCAGAGGAGAATGGCGAGACTTATTCAAGCTACCAGGCAGGCCTCAAGTTTACAAATAACTACTCAGCTCAACAGTGTAGCATGCAAAAGGGCATCCCTGAACACAAAGCTCTTTGAAATTTGAAGTAGATGGGCTAAAGCAGCAGAAGATGATGCTGGCTCTCTCTGTCCTGTCAGCCAGGAAGGAGAAAATTAAGCTGCAGCTGCAATAATATGATCATCAGAATCTACATTTTTCAACCTAGTCCCACAAATCCTGTATTTTTTAATGTGACAGGCTAGGATCATAATTTGGCATAAACAAAAATCCACGGATCCATCCTGCCTGTTGTCCACACTACAGACTGTAGGGCGATAATATGTTACTGTTTATCACCTTTCAGTAGAATCAAATCGTGATGACAAGGTGATGTGGGGATATCCTGACACAAAATTCTGCTATCTAAACTGAAGATAATACATTTTTTTTTAATTTAAACACTGGCAAAATTAAGTATGAAACATTTTAAAGAATATTATTTGAATTTGTTTGACTTTTCTTTTGACATCACACCTGACAGTGCCATTCCGTTCAGTGCGCTGAATATTAATTTCATTGTTTAACATGTGATTTTGAAAACGTGAGTCATGTTGTGATATATATTGATATCGCGATACTGAGTTGAATGTTTTCTTGCCACACACACACACACACATTAAGCCAGTCTACACTGTTTCAAATGGATACTTCCAGCAGGATAATACGCCAGGCCATGGTCTCAGGAACATGACAGTGACTTTACTTCACTCCAACGGCCTGCACATAGAGTGACTTTGGGATGAGACCAAGACCACTAACGTTATATCTCAATATGCATGAACCGAGTGATGCTACCAAGTCAACATCACATCCTAAGTCTGCCTGTTGGAGGACGCCTAAAAATAAGTTTACTTTTATCCACACTATTCTGAGTAAGGCAAAAGACGACTAGTCTATCTTAGCATTACACATTTTGTAGGATGTAGATTGTGTAACGCGTCTAATATGTGCGGATGAGTTTGCGTACTGGCAGTGTTTAGCCTTGCCCAACGATAAACACTTAATTAAACACAGCAGCTAAGAGTTTCTGACAAAGTATAATAAAATTGCTTTAGTTCTAACAAAAAATGTGCGTAAGCTAACTTTAAATGCTGAGGTAAACAAACAGACCTTTGATGAGAACTTGTGTTGATACTCTCACGTGCTGCTACTACTACAAATGCGCCTACTGCCGACTCGCTGACGTCATTTGCGTGCGACAGTGGGCACATTCCATCATGGTCCCATGTGAATTTTTATCTAACAAGATCACAGCAGAAACAAAAGAACAAAGAAATAAAACATTACATCTGCGATTTCACTATCTATGCCCTAGATCACAATTAGTTTCTGTGACTAAGAGCCTGAAAAAAATTAGTAAAGGGGGAGTAGAGGAAGTATAAAATACATGTTGGAATGCGTCCGCAGGCACTTTGTCGATGGAAGCGCTTAAAATAATACAAGGGTGTGCCAGGAGGGTGGGGTTGCAGTCTGCAGGGTTACCAGTTCCCTGATTAGGACTTGTGGGTGTGTCCTCAGTGAATATGTTGCAAGCTACAGACATAATTTAATGGTGTTTTCAAATATTTATTATACAGGCTGCCATCAGTGTTCTCAAGATAGGCTTAGTGACCTTTAGGCCTAATTATTTTATGGTATAATATAGTTACTATAATGTTTATGAGGTATTTTAAGTACATTTCCCTCACAATATAAGTATTATTATCAGAATTTTGAGAGTGATGTTTGTAGCTATCATTAATTTGTACATCTGCCAAAACATGCAAAGTCCTGAAGGGAAAAAAACGAGACTGATGCTTCCTTTGGAATAAATAAAAATAAATAAATAAATAAATTTATACTTGTTGGCCCACACGTCCTTGTAGTCTCATGGGCAAACAGCAGGTGGCAGCTTAACATCGCTACTGTGCGCTGATCTGTCACCTTGAGCAAATTGAGCAAGGCAGGCGATGGCAGTATTTACAGAGCTCTAACCTGTCATACTTAGGCTACATGAAAAAAATGTAAACAGTTATCACTGGGCTTTTGATTATGCATGCAAGCGTGCGTGTAGATCTGGGAAGAGACAAGGGAACATGCACCGTTAGAGGAAACAGTTATTTCTGCACAAAATTGTTTCTGCCTTTTTATTTTTGGAAGTTCTGCGTTTGTGATTGGTTTTGTCACATATACAACCCTTTCTAAAATATGGAGCCTGTCTAGGTTTTTTTGAATTTCCGTTTAGTTGATGTGCTGTGAAAACAATATTAATTATTATTAATTAGCCTGGGGCAGTGTCAAGTCTATCCATATTTCATTTTGATTCATATTTTCCCTTCAGATCAGGGGTTCACACTGACCAATAATTCTTCTCTCTCTCTCTCTCTCTCTCTCTCTTTTTAGTCTCTCTAATTTTAGTTGCATTTAGGAGCTACTCCTATGTCCATCTTATGTCAGTGTGTGATTTAGTGTACAGGGTTTTAATGGAATGCCCTCCCAGAGCTGAAATCAAATCGTGCGCTGCAGCAACAGAAACAGGGGATCAATGAGGATGCATTTGCTCAAATTATATGAACACGCCTGCAGTAAAAGCACAGGCCTCTAAGTGCCTGTTGTCCATCAGAGAGTAGATAGGAACCCATTTGCGGTAGGCGTAATGAAATGCTTGTGGAATACACAAAAGTAACCCACTTACTGCCATTAAAGCCCATCAGGTGGTGTTGCTGTGCGGCCCTGAACGCACCACCAGCCCGGCTAGCTCAGTCGGTAGAGCATGAGACTCTTAATCTCAGGGTCGTGGGTTCGAGCCCCACGTTGGGCGGAGCAGCTTTTGGGAACACTGCGCCCTTAAAAGATGAGTATTTGCAATATCTGATGTTGGGAGAAACCAAGCCGAAGCACATATTCCATACTGCAGGAGTGACACGGTTGTGATTCCTTCATGGAGGGGCCAAGAAATGCAAATTTACGTTACTGAAGCGGATTTGTATAGTTTAAGTGTAATCATTTAGAATTATCATTTAATTAAGGATATATTATTTTGTGTTCTTACCAGTTGGCTTTTCCCATTCAATCACATTTGGAATCTAACAACTAATCCAAGTTATGTTTTTTTCCACAATAAGGAGATACCTACTAAAACGTCACTAAGGTTATAATATCCCAATAATATTCCTACAGAGATTTATAGTGTCTGCGGTTCTCAGACGTTATGGCGAGTCTGTCGCTTGATGTCATTATCATGTTTAACTATAATATTTGCTGTAATTTTGTAGTTTTATCCCTATTCACAGGGCTCCGGTGGTAGCCTACTTCATAACCTGATGACTTTTTTTTTTTTTTTTTTTTTTTTTTACTAACAGCAGTTGCAACCAAAACAGACAGTATAAACAACAATAACTACAACACTAACAGACAACAAAAGTAACAGTAGCCAGTGTTTGTTTTGTTTTTTTCGGCTATTTTAAGGAAGTAGCGGCAGATCAATTTAGCTGTCATATTTGGCTGCTGCAGTGCCGTTATTTCCGAGTACTGTCAATACAGTGAAAGCCAGTCGATCGAGAGGTGGGTGGAAAATGCGCTCTGCATGGTAATCGCGGAATATCTGTTATCATATCCTCCCATTTCAGTGAGGACTATACCGCAGAGAGAGATAGAGAGAGAGAGAGAGAGAGAGAGAGAGAGAGATCCTCATTGATCCACGGCATTGCAGTATCGCGGCGCATGTAAACTCCTCCCGGTCATTGCGCGGACATCATGTGGCCAAGTCCACCAGCCTGACATATCCATTCACAGGGGACCCTATATAAGCTCAGTCAGCTGTCAGGTGGAGGACAGTGGCTGTTTTGCACCAGGGGACGACGCGCTTTTAGGGGATTACAGCTCTAGATACCCATAGATCCAAACTGTAACAATGTCTCACGCATGGGGATACGCAGCGGACAACGGTGAGGCACTTTTGCACGTATATGCAACAATCTATTGAGAGGGACTTGTTAATACAACACATATCAACGAGCACTATAAGTGGAAAGACAGTGGCCATGCATGCATGAGTCATTGCAGAGATTTTAATTTATTCCTCTTTGGCGGGGGGTCGCGCGCTGTAACCACCTTTCCATCCCCAGCCTCGCAAATCAGCTCATGAATTACAACCACACAGAATAATGTTTTAATCAACACAGTGTCATCATTATGTCATTTTAGGACCCGACAAATGGTGTGATAACTTCCCTATTGCCAATGGACCCCGCCAGTCTCCCATTGACATCGTACCTGGTGAAGCACCATACGACGCAGGGCTGAAGCCGCTCAGTCTGAAGTACGACCCTTCCACCTCCCTTGATATCCTCAACAACGGACATTCCTTCCAAGTGACCTTCGTTGATGACTCCGACATCTCAAGTTAGTGTAACATTAATATCATGTTCATACGAACAGCTGCGTGTATATGGTCTAGGAGACTCTCTCCAAGGTCTGATTGAGAAATAGGAGCATCATCTTCCTGTCAAACTGGTATAAGCACTTGGTTATCAATATTCATTCCTCTAAATATCCCACTGCTAATGCAGTATTTTTTTTTTCGTTAAAAGCGTAACCAAAAGTTGTCATATATATCACTCAAGAGTGCAATAAATCTTAAGACAGCCAAGGTCCCATAATGATTTCAAGGATGCAGGACAAAATGCGTCGTTCAGTTTTGATGAATGGGTGTAATGTTTTTGGTCCGCAGCTGTGATGGGTGGCTCCATATCAAGGATCTAACAGCTTAATTTAATGTAATATGAACATGATACAGAAATGTGCCTCAAATGATTTGGTACCTAAAACCCCAGTAGGCTATTTTTGACCTTAAAAGCCAAACGCAAATTTTATTTTATTTCATTTTATCATTATTATTATTATCATTATCATTATTATTATTGTTTTTATTATTCTTACTTTTGGTAATCATTTTTATTATTAAATAGGCCTGCTTTTTTCAGTAAACGTAAATTGGCAACAGCAGCTTCTTGGGAATACTTTGGAGGAGCTTCATTCAAAACCAGGGCAGAAGGCTTGCTGACAATAGTGATTGAATTGGTAATGTAACCCTGGCAAACCTTTCCCACGCCAACCCTTTTTTACTCTGAGGGAGGTCAAAAGCTCAAAAAACAAAGGTTACTTTTGGCAAACAGAACCGGTCCTAGTTAACCATTAATGTGTCAAAAGTGCATGGGAATGTGTTTAGTAGCTCTATGAAACAAGCCTGATCTTACTTTACTGTCCCTATCTTTTAAGATGAAAATTGCAGTATTAAATATGTGTTCATCCTAATTCTTTGGCTGGGCATGCTAAAGAATTGCACTGCATTCAGATTTGACAATAAAATCCCAAAGCAACCTTGCAAAAGCTGACAAGATGATTGATTGCTTGGTCATAATGACAAAGGATTGAAATGCTAATGGCTTCGTGCTGTTAAATATTAAGTTTCTTTCTTTCTTTTTTCATACTGCTGATTTTGGAGTTGGACTCCTTGAATTGGAAAGCTTTTTTGGTTGTCCTTTAGCTGATCTGATTTAGGGAATTGAAAAGTATGGTTACATAACCAACACAATCCTGGGAATTGGGATTATATGCATAAGCCGAATTCACAATGGAATTGAAATAATGAGAATATAACTGCATCATTGTGGCTTAAAATTGTTTTCTTATTTCCCATTTTCACAAGATAGATAAATTGCATTACTCATTTTCCATGGCATCTTCTTATGCTTATTTCCAAGCATCAACTTCCCAAAAAGGGACCAGCTCAAAGCCTCCTCATCATAGTCATGCATCTTGTGTGTGCACAGTGGAAAGAATAATGTCACAGCTCCTCGGTATACTGTTTAGTTTTGCAAGGTAATGTCACTTAAGACTTGCACACCCTCATACCGGTTTGTTTCTGGATAAATTCCCCACCTTCTTGTCGTGCAAAGCCAGTGGATGTGCAGCACATATTCTGTTTGGAAATGACAATTATTGGCTGTGGTTTCAGTGTTTATTGACATAAGGCTAGGAATAGAACAACACGGTATTATCAGCTACTGCATCAACTACTTTGTATATTCAGATCCCTAATTGTAAAGTAGAGTGGGCGACTTGATCTAACAATACCTGGACATCATCTTGGACTGAATCTACCCTGTAGTTTGACCAGGAGTGACACAACAGGAACTGGGTCTGCTTCCAGCTAATAGGAAGTCAGTGTACCTCTGTGATGTGAATGAGTGGCTATGTTTGTATATGTGTATACAGTCTTGTTCAGTTATCAGCTCAGTGATCTTTGTGTGGTTTGCGTTGATCATTCCACCCATGCATTGCTTCTGAAGAAGCAGATGACATCATCATTTTGCTATCACCCTGCTCAAGAAGTCTCTTCCTTATAAATATTTTCCTCTTCTCAAGGTCTACCCAAGTGTTGCTGTAATAAAGATATTTTTTGTTGAAAGTCTGACCGAGAATTATTGCATTGTTGTGTAACAATGTTGCAAAATCTAGGGAAACAAATCCCCATGGTGGCCCATTGATCTCAGGGATACTGTTTCCAAATGCCCACGCTCAGTGTTGGTTTAACTGATGGGTGTTGTGTTTTTGCTGTGCAGCTCTGACAGATGGGCCCATCTCAGGGATCTACAGGCTCAAGCAGTTTCATTTCCACTGGGGAGCCTGTGACGACAGGGGCTCTGAACACACTGTGGCTGGGACCAAGTATCCTGCTGAGGTAACAACCACTGAGCCACCATATAGATCCCAAAACACTTACATGACCACCTTCATTCAGAGTTTGAGGATAATAAGATACTAATTATACCAGTTAGTTCCAGTCTTGCATTTTGATTGGCTGAGAGCCATTCTGATGATTACCAGCGTATCCCGTTATTGGCACTCTGACTGTATTTCTCTGTCACTCCACACTGTTTACCTTTGATATACCTTTGAATAATTTTTTCAGCAGCTAATTCTAAAAAAATCACTAACAAATTAACAATGAAACTGTGGTATAATTGCAATAATGCTGCAGCACACCAGCATAAATATCTCACAGAATGGCATGGCCTTGAGGGTATTATTGCATAAGTAAATGGTAAATTGAAGTTTTAGTTATGCTAATATTTCTCAGAAGCAGAGTTACTCAGGAGGCAGAAACAACTTGTGGTTGTGTTGAACCTCATGGGCGGAGCCACAGACAAAGTTTATCTGGCCAAGTAACATTAGAAATTAAACCCAGTGAAAAGGCAAGGGGCCAGAGAGCAGGTAGCTCATGTTAGGGAGCTTAGCACTCTGGCTATACTACCTGAAAAATTGCACTTTAGCTACACTTAGTTATGCAGGTGAGCTGGTTAACCAAGTTCAAATTAGCTTGTTTCCAATAGCCTGCATACCTCCCAAGATCATGGATGCCATGGTCATGATGAATGAAAGAAAGATATTTTATCATATTTTGACCAAAGGCCCTGCTTTTGCCATCTAAGTTCATTAGCTAACCTGCACTCCGAAAAACTGTGCTATTTAGCTCCGCCCACTGAAGTTTAACTCAAGACTTCTAGCTCTAGACCAGCTCTGCCTCCAAGAAATGTTTGTATAACTAAAACTCCAATCTGTGGGTAAATGTTTATTTTATTTTTGGTTCTTTGTTTTCCTGGATACAGTTTTTAGGAAAAAATGTCCCAAAGTGGCATTTCAAGTCATTTGCTCTGGCACCAATAAGTCTGCTCTAGATTCATCCAAAGAACCATGTTTGAAGAAAAGTTCAATTTCCTCCTCAAACAAAGCTATTTTTAATTAGCTTATTCTTGTATGTGCTTTTCACTTCATCACCTGCCAGTGAAACCCTACCAGGCGTGAAACCCTACAGCTGGTGTAAGCCACTGTACAAAAGGTCCTAAAGCTAAGGGGATAGAACTGACAGGCTCCCCAGAGCTCAGAAAAGGGACAAATCTTTGAATTATCTGGTTATAAATGGCTTTGTCCTGTGTTTTTTCTTCTTCTTTTCCAGCTCCATCTGGTGCACTGGAACACCAAGTATCCCAGCTTTGCTGAAGCTGCTAGCAAGCCTGACGGGCTTGCTGTTGTAGGAGTATTCCTGCAGGTCAGCAGCAATGCCTGAAGCCATATCAGAATTACATTACTGCTGTAACATATTGCATTACTGTGATTTACTGCTGTGTAGTTCAAACAGAAGTGTACTGAGGGACAATATGGTTATCTATCAATTATATAATTGACCTGTGTATGTGTATGATTGTTTTTCAGATTGGTGATGATAATGCCAGCCTTCAGAAGCTTCTTGATGCCTTTGATGCCATCAAGGCTAAAGTAAGTCAATGTCTAAACTACATTATATATAAAATTGGTGCTGATTGGGTTATTTGCCCTAATCTTTTGTTATTCACATTCTGTTGCCTTTTGTGTTGTTTCCAGGGCAAGCAGACCACTTTCGCCGACTTCGACCCTGCTACCCTGCTCCCAGGTTGCCTAGACTACTGGACATATGACGGATCTCTGACCACGCCCCCTCTGCTGGAGAGTGTTACCTGGATCGTCTGCAAAGAGCCAATCAGCGTCAGCTCTGACCAGGTACGACTTGCTCACATGGCCCCATTCAGATGAAGCAGAGGGATTTAACTCACAGTCATGCTGGCTGCGCGCCCGCGGTCTAGAATAGCCCTGTCTGCAAATCCTTTCTTTTATTACTATCTAAATCAAGGGCTTAATTGTTGAGATAAGCCGCGCAGCTGAAACGAGAAGAAGAAACCCTCTCAGCCCGATGAAACGCAATACAGCAGCAGAGAGCGGTGTCCCTATTTCACATATGAAATGCAAACCTCGCTCTTGCCCAACAAAAGCAGCTGTCTCACAGCTCTAATGAAGTTTCCTCACAGTCCTCCTCTCTGGTTAAAATTTGTGAGAGTCACTGTGTGGGAAGTGAATATGATGCAAGCAAGAATGTTAAACCCACACATAAAACACATACTGTAGGTGTAGAGACCTAGCTTTGCTAAGTGTGTGGTTTCAGCCATGCTTGAAAACAAAAACACAGTATACATCATTCCCACATTTGCAAACTATTTACTTTTCCAAATATATCTTATCCTACCAGTGAAATGGTTATTTTATGTCTGGCCACCCATTAATTTACTTGCCCAGTTGAACCCACACTGTCTCCTCTCTCAGGTCTGCCCTTGTATTTGGAGTCTTGTGGCCACGTGAAAATTAACACTGCCTAGTCAAATGTTTATATCATTGCCGCCATGTAGGTGTCTCAAGGGGGATAATGGGGGAGTGTGTACATAACCTTTAGACGTGGCGCTATGCAAGGCTGGAGCAGCAGATAATGACAAAGAAGTCGTTCATGTACAATAAAAGCCATTACTGGTGACAAATCAAAATGTGTAAGCATGTATAATCAATTAAGTTACACCCAAAAGCCGAAAATCCTGAATTATGATGTGAATTGTTACTCAATGTGTACATGAAGAGGGCTTTACATTATATTCAAGTGGCTGAAGCTGTGTAAAGCTATTGCCAAAGTTCATTAGCCAAAGTTAATGACAAATCCATTTCACAGGTCAGCTGATACTGTCCCCGTTGCAGTGACTTGTTTTCCTTGCTCTGACTTAAGCATCAACCATAAAACCTTTAAGCCTCGCTTCCACGAATCAAGGCTCACAATTCAAATCAGAGAGTGAAGCCAGCTTTAGCTCCACGTCAGTGGGAACTTACTGACTGACTGACTGACTGAGACTGGTGATGTGTTTGATGAGTGACAGTCACAGGAGGTCAGTGGGAATGACTAACTCCGACTGTGCTCTCCCGTTTTGACAGATGGCCAAATTCCGCTCCCTGCTCTTCTCCGGCGACGGCGAGCCTGAGTGCTGCATGGTGGACAACTACCGCCCTCCTCAGCCCCTGAAGGGCCGCAACGTCCGCGCTTCCTTCCAGTAACGCCCCCTCCTGCTGCCCCCGCTGCCCTTTCCCCTTCCCCCTGCTTAGTGAGACGCCCAGAATTACCTCTCTTGCACTGAGCCACAAAGCACACATATCTCTCTCCGTCCAGTTTGTAAAGAAATGAAAAATTCCTGCGTGGCCCATTCCTACACTGCTGGGCTGTCTAGCTGTGAGATGGAGCAACAACCATCAACCGTGTTTATATCTTTGTTTCCCCGTATGATGATAAGTGAAAATGCCCTGTCATAATTTATTTGAGAGGATAAACGCTTCACGGTGGGTCTGTGACACGTTTACCGGGATTTCACATCTGGTGCCAATGTTTTAGAGATATCAAACTGTGGTGTGTAGATCCGCTTTGTGTCAGCCATCAACCAACATGCAGACAAATCCGAGGCTGAAAATGCAGAAATATGGTCGAAATGATGCTATTGAGCCAGCAGGAAGCAGATAAACCCCAAGCAGTCTTGGCCAGGTGCAGAAGGTTATGGGTGGATGAACTTTCATTGCCATCTGTGAAGAGGGCAAGGTACAGAGAAAGAGGCTTGCACGTTCAGAGAGGCACGCTCATCCTGCCAGTCTGTCTGTAATCTCTGACTGACTGCCTGCCTCAGGATCACAGCAGCTTAATGAAACACTGCTGCTGCCTCCATCACACCCGATTGACTCAGAAAATCCCCCTCTGGCACATGCACACAGACATCACACACACAGTCACATGCAGACATATACACAGGCCATGCCTATAGGCACTGACCTGCTTATTGATAGTTCTTTGTGCAACAACAAAACAACAAAGGACATGAGGACATGCTGCTGCTAGTGCTAGCTACTGAGCTCAATCATGACAAAGGCTTATTTCTCTGTTTTTACAGCCTAATCTTCAGAATTTAGTTTAATCTGTCATCCCATGTTGTGTTTTTTGAACTATTATGATGATGTTTTTTAGCTCGACAGCTTATGCAAAATTAAATGTTTTAAGTGATTCCTGAATTATATCTTATAACCAAAAGCCCATCTGTACTTTTTATTGTCCTGATGATATAGCAATAGCAAGTAGTTGCCCTCCTTTTCAGAAATGAAAACAAAATTGCAAAAAAACCCTTCTTGTGTTGTTATAAAACTCCATTGTGTCATGTGCTAACGCTTGAAACGCACACTCGCCGTGTAGGCGATGCCATAGTGGCTAATGCACAGAGCCAACAAAGAAATTAACCTGCCAACTGATAAGCTTATAGCATCACCCTGGCGTCAGGCCCTATATAGCAAAGATTAAGACTAGATCATATGAGGTCACCTTCAGTTTTGGGACCACAGAAATTTGCACTGTCAGCATTGCTAAAACAATGATGAATTTTGACAATAATCACACATTTTCAGAGCAGATGATTGTTCTTAATAATCAACTTAAAAAAACGCCTTATGCCAGTCATGTAGGGCCGCCCTGGGAGTTTGTCTTCTTGTTATGCTATTTTGGAAGTGGACATTTTATTAGTTAAATAAATATATTTTATGACTAACATGTGTCTGCTGTGCTTTGTCAGTACTCTTATCATATTTTTCCTACTTATGGACAATCCAGCAAACTCTTCATTGTTGTACTGCCATTTATCACATCAGCATTACAGAAACAGCTGGATTAATTACTACCTCTCATGTATCTATTTTTGTGTGCTTTGTCACCTATAAATGTCATATCAATGTCCATCCCAGCTTTAATTCATAAAGTCTCTCTATTTGTTTTTGAAAATGCACTTTCAGAGAAAGTGAAGGTCTGATATCTTGTTCTAACATGTATTTTCTCTGAGGAAGTGAAGGGCCATTCTACTAATTATTAATCATTATTAATCTAATAATTCAGCTCGGTCTTCCTAAACATTAAGCTAGCTTTTGCATCATCCCTTTACTGACTCCATTTTCATCACATAATGCCTGATTAATACCTGACATCCGACCTCCAGCATCCCAGTAGTCCTCTAGGCATGACATATCATGCCAAATAAAGGACTGTTGATCCTATTACCTTTCAGTCCAACATTGAAATGAATTGGAGTGCAATATTGGCTATTTTGCTCTCAAGGGTTCTTCAGTTAAGAACTGTTGAAACACTTCAGCTCACACCTCAAACTTGCAAACTTGACAGGAAGATGAGACAGATTCTAATCACAGAGGTGTCAAGTAACATTTATATTTGGTCTCGTTCACAGAGAGCGCTGCCTACTCTCTCAGTTGGGCTCAAAGCTGTGTTGAGGAAAAAAGTTTCTCTGTGGTCCAGTGGAACGCAGAAAACTTGGCCTGGTCATACAGAGCTTTGAATATAGCTGGTCTTTTCGCAGCACATCACCAGTAATAGAGCTGGCCCTGCCCTCAGTGTGCCCTCAGTCTGCCCTCAGTCAACCAAAATGTAGCATGTGCCTGCAATAAAAAATATGAGCTGTGGACTGCTGAAATAGCTTACTGCCAGTAGGTAATATGCTACATGATTTAAAAAGAAAAACATAGTTTTTGGGTGCAGTAACACCCACAGTCTTAGGTCCATACCAGAGTGCAAAAGTTTGTTTAGGGTCATGGACTCACTAATAGCTCTACTGGGTAGAGTTTTGTAACTGTCACCCTGCAGGATTAAAGATTTTGGCAGAGGTACTGGCTAGATATGGGGTTGTTGGGTGTTAAAGTTAATCCAATCGAATGATGGACTTGTCTGCAGTTTTTCCTGTAATTGACTTGTCTCTTGTGGCCATACCAGTTAACCTCTTCAACTCTGCTGCTTCCATCAGTGTGTTCATCATTACAAAACACAACTTTATTTTAAATTCTAGTGGAGATCCCACGATTTCCAAAGACACCAAACATACCCTGCTGAATTACAGGAAACATGTATGAAATGATGCACAAGGCATGTAGATACTTTCTATTTGATGTAATGCTTCAGCCATAAAACGATGGCATCTTGGGTTGGAAAATTTCACTCCATATGAGTGTGATATAGCTTCAATGAAGCGTTCCAACCAGCAATACAGAATATGTATGCAACATTGTCGTGAAAAAATATTTTTTCTATTTTTTTCTAACTTTGAAGCTAATTAAGGGGATATTTAAGGGAAAAACACATTTCAGGGGTTTAAGAATGCATTAATAAAAACCTGAATATTTGAGCATCTGTCCAGACTGCAGTTTCCCCTTGCTTCATTTTATTCTGCTTGACTTTCCAAGCATATCAGGTATCAGCATATGTCTCCTTACACAAATATAAACATCTGTTTGCAGGTTGTTGCCAATAGCTGGTTCAGATTACGTTCTCACTCTTAATTAACTGCACTGAGAGGACTGAGATATATTTCCAAGTCTCTGTGCAATTAGAGTTCAAATGGCTCCATATTACCTACTCAATCCAAACTGAAGAAGGAAACTCTCCAGGGTGCAAATGCACCACTGGCAACCTCCCCATTGGATTATGTAAAAAAAAAAAAAAAAAAAAAAAAAAAAAAAAAAAAAA
>OMKZ01014979.1:0-25079 GCA_900302535.1 Neoniphon sammara | reverse complement strand
TTCTTTTTTTCATCCCTTTTTTTTTTTTTTTAAGCGTTATTACTCAACCTTACTCAACCTCTCAGTAGTTATCAGTTCCACAGGGTGGGGTTGTGTAGTGTTGACCCGTCCTCTAATCTTTATCTGTCCCCGAGTCCATGAGATATATGGTGGCTCTCTAATAACTTAAGTCCTATCTAACTCTTTACTGGGGAGGAAACAAAGACTTCCCAAAGCACTCTAATAATAATAATAATAATACATTTTAACCAATCTTTACCCAGTCAAGTGAATACAGGACAAATTCCCATTTACATTGTTAATTATTGATGATTGTACATTAACAATGTCCACTTAATCTTGTGATGGTTGTAGGTAGTTTTCAGGTGTCAAAAAAACTCTCTGGCAGCCCCAAGTTCCTCTTTGGCAACAGTGTCTTCCATGATTTGTTCATCTCATCTGAATTTGTAAGATATATTAATTTGCTGTTTATGACCAGGAACTGCTAATTTTACCACTGATACATCTGATTTATTTGTGTGATTTCTTTGCTCAGAAAGTGTCAGCTTGTTAGCTGGCTAACCAACCATAGTAGCTGTTTAGGTGACTATCACTGTCCTGCTGTTATCACATCTGGCTTATGCAGTAGCTAATGGTGGAAGCTAGTGGTTAGGAGTTGCATGTTAACATTAACATCAGCTGTTCTTCTAGATTAGCCTGCTGGTTTGTTGACTATAGCAAAAGATGCCAAACCCAGCTGTTTATTTATAGTCTAATGGAGCAGATGCTTTTCATGCTTTTCAACTCATAGTGCATTGTGGCAGTGACTAGGACCAGAGGGCTAAATACAAGACAGTTTACTGCGGTAACCTAAATTTAGAAACAAATATAAATGATCAGACTACACACTTAATTATAATATTACAGAATTGACCTGCACACACACCAAAATAACCTTGGTTATTTAGGCATCTATTGCAAAGTCAACACACCACTGGACCTTCATGTGGTTGCTAGATTTGTGATGCAACTGCAAAGCCTCTATAGTATTTAGGCTGGTTGTGCACCGTCTGCCTATAAGTTTATTTTATTTTTATTCTATTATGTATGAATGTTTAGTCTCGTCTCCAAAACATGTATTGCATCAGTTGTAAAACTATCTGGAGCATGCCCACACTGAAAGAGACAGCAGATCTGTGCAGCCTAGCGAAAACAGAATCCCAGAATGTCCTCCACCACAGCTTCGCCCCGGGCCCAGACGCTGTGCAAGGGAATACGAAATGACAGCTTCACAGTAAATCTCACAAATAGCAAGACATGAGGAAGACCTCAGGGGTCACGGCTGTAAGTCTGTGGGATGTTGATGCAAGTGTGTCTGTATGTGTCTCTGTGAAAGAGAGAAAAGGAAAGAGAGAGAGAGAGAGTGGAGGAAGGAAGAGAGTGCACACATTGTTTGTGAATGGACAGGCATGCATATGCACAAAAGCAAGTGCTGTCCAGTGGTCACTACAGCTGTTTAACTGGATTGACTGAACCTCTTCTGACACGGTGCAGCATTACTGTACATGAATTCTCTGTGATGCTCCAGAGCAGCTCGGTGAAGCAACTTAGGTGCCAAGGCCAGCATATTTCTCCCGGTTCACACTGCAGATAGTTGTATAATTCATTTCCAAGCTCCACCTTCTGATGTAATAAGGATCTGATGTAACAAAGTATCACAAAATTTGGTCAAATGCGCATGAACTTAGGCTGCACATTGTTGATATGAACAAACAAGAGATTATTTTCCTCGGAGTGTTATAGTGATGTGAACTAGGGTTAAAGTTTTGATCACAGTTAAAGAGGAACTTGTGTTTTTTAAAATGAATATAACTTGTGAATGTCAGTTTCTTTTTGTTTTTGAGTTAGAGCACTTTGTTTAGAATGAGTAGTGAAAACTCTCATGCAATTAAGAATTCTCACTGAACTGCAGCAACATTTTAGAAATCTGCTGGGGTCTAAAGAGTTAAATAAGAAAAGCATAGTAGGAAACTTCCTCCTCAAGCGGTGGTCACATTAGCACTAAACCCAGCTGGGAAATCATTGCGTTTCCTATACACATCAATTAAAAACCCATGCGAACAATGAAAAAAATGAGTTGCATCCAGCAGCAGAAAAATATCGCACTGCATGCAAAAGTCAGAGGTCACATTTGTTGAACTTTGACCTGCAAATTCAGAGCGATGTGTAAAAAAAAAAAAAACTGACCTCAGATGTGACTGCACCATCACACATAAATGACAAATGCAAATACATGACAGATACATGCGCCTATCTGCCACAGTGACCTCAGTATTTTATTTGCAAATAACATGCATATGAAGACCATGTTATTTGCATTTTAAGATAACCCTGCTCATTCTATGAAATTCTTTGAAACCAGGCAGGATCTTACTGTCCCTTGTGCTCTCCAGCTAAGTATTTTGATGTTGAAGCAAATAGGGACAGATTACAGTGTGTTAGGAATGTAATCAAATAGACATCTCTCATCATAGATACATAAGTGAATTATGCTCACACGTCCCATAACCACTTGCAACACGGATCACAAGTTCTTATACCAGTTTCACAACATTACCACCAGTTATTTCAAAACTCACTTTTCATCTCAGCAATAAGATAACGGGACTGGTCCTGGTTTGTGGACGTAAGTGTTATGTGTTTTTCAAGCTCTAAACATTATTTTCAGTTCTCCTCGCTGTGTTTTGGAGGAGAAAAATGTGCATGAAAATATGATGTAACTGATGTGCATTTCCCCTCAACAGCTTTGATGAGCTCCTCCAATCTCCTTTGAGATAACGATGATTACAGCTAATTAACATACTGTAATGAATGGAGACATATGAGATCTAGCTGGACTGGGTGTTGTCCTCTATTTATGTGGTTTATCTGAGGGGGCAGCTACTCCTAAAATCTGCTGCATAAGATTGCTGACCTGAATTCTGAGATTGGAAGCTCATTTTTTCATTTTCGAGCATACAGTGCTTGGGGGGAGTTGTAGCTAAAAAAAAAACAACAGCAGCACACATTTCAGCTCAAAATAGTACTTGATGTTGGATAATATCGGCAACAATTACTCTTTATGTTTTCATTTGATTTACCCTCAAGCCAGAAAATTCAGGGAGGTGGAACTTATTCTGGATGACATTTCACTGACCTATAAAGTACTCGTGCTGCTGCCACCTTATCTGTCTGGTTGAAAAAAAGAAAAGAAAACAGATACGGATGTGTCTCAGTGTTGGCAAAGCAAACACAAATACCTCTGCCATTTGAAGTAAAAACAGGCGGACTAATAGGCCATCTGATTGCCATCACGCTTCCTCCCCAGTGAGCGCTGAGGAAGGCATGAGGGGCCGTCATCAGGCCCCCTTATGCAACCAAACGTGGTCTGTCTGGCTCCAGCACACAAACACAAACTGATACACAAAGACTGAGGGAACCAGTTTGTCAAAATGATTGAGAAGGTGTTCAAGGATAATGATCACACATATATTTGGCTTTACACCACACAACACATGCAGTGACCATCGGTGTTGCAAGAGAGGTGGACAAAATAATAGAAACACCTATAGGAATAACAAATACCTAATAACAATATAAGGGAATCTCTTGCCATATTCATTTCTTTATGCTGTCATACAAGTCATGAACTGTCTGTAATGGGATATTGAACCAATCTTCAAGAGGGAAAGCCTCCTGTTGTTTGAGAGATGAAGTATGGAAGATGGTGATTCATCCTAGATTTATTGCTTTTGATATAAAAGATGAAAATGGCACTAATAGCCTGGCGACTATTTCATCAATCTGCTGTATGTAAACCTTTTATATTGTGATTTTGATACTATAGTGTCCCTGTTTGCATCAAAACACTCACTTTCTCTCTCTATGACAATGCTGAGGAATTTTTAAGTCATGGTTGAACTTCTGTTTAAAATTGTATTGTTTTATGTTAAAGGTGAAGTGATGCACAGCACAGTCATTGATGGTTCAATGCAGTATGAAGGGGCATAAACACAATGAACATACAATAAATAAGGGAAAACTTGTTCTTACACATTACTGTCTAAAGCATTGTTTCAGTGGCTAATATTTTGAGTCACAACAAAAGCCTGTTTTCAGCCCAAGGGATTACAACAGCATATTTCCTTCTTCACCTAAAACCACCAGCATATTCCCTAAGATGCTTATGAACAAACAAAGGTCTGCATTTATTGACATATAAGGTAGCTTTAATTGTTTTAATTCAGTGGTACTTTGCACCTGAGGCTCAGTTATGGTTCTTGGACAGGCTGAGGGAATTAGGCTTTATCCCATACAGCACTCCCTCACAGCTGAATTGTTTTTGGGAAACAATGAAAACCATTGTGATAAAATGCTGAGTTAGTGAATGACTCATTCACTGCATCAGTTATGTGTCAAGGTCGTTCTTTAAGGTCCGTCCTCAGAAAGTAGATCTCATTATCCTAATATAGCGCACAACACCATTAAGCGTCTTAGCACAATCCAAAGCCTTATAGCGAACACATTCACAGACCAGCCGTGGATCTGTATATGTGAAACCACAAGCTCACTCACCATCGAATGTCTATGGTAGACTGCATTAATGGGATTAATTTTCACCTTAGACTAACCTGATTCTCATTCTTTTGGTCAAACGTTTGCCTGGCTTGCATGCATTGCATTCCCCAGGAGTTCAAAGAATGCTGATCAAGCCTTTCACTGACCAACCATGCATATCTGATCCACAGTCCTTTAATGTTTAGAAAAGAAATTCAAACTCTTTGGAATCTGTAGAATATTTTTTACAGGTGTGAGGAGTATTTGCTTTGGGAGTTTCCTCTTTCAGTGCATTTCCTCAATAAACTACAACTGTAAAACCAGTCCAGTCAAATCAAAGTGATTATTATATCCAAGCACACCAGATCATGTGCTATTTTAAAATGTAACAAAGGATACACTTGGAATAAAGGTTGCTGACCAACAGGTTTTACTAGAATTCAACCCACCTGTATCTATCTGCGGACGCTTAAATGCTTTATTTTCTCAATCAGTGTTAAGCACAAAGAGGATTAGAGCATTGAGGTGTTGCAGGATTCAGCAGGGGCAGGAATCAGTCATGACCTTATGATTCCACAACCAGCAGGTTAAACTTGATGGAGTTGTTACCAGGCTTTACCATGGATTACTTCTGCCAGCGCACAACACTGTCGGTCCTCCTGTTTGTCCATGCTGCTGCTACTTTTCTCTCTTCCTTCACTATCACGTCTCCTACCACGAAGTAACTTTGAGGAAATAAGGAAAGGAAAAGGGGGGAAGGGAATGAGAAGAACAAGGAAACAGAATCGGGATATTTGTGTCCTCCTGTTGTCATCAACGTCTGCACCGATTACAGATGAAGTGTCCTATCACAAACTTAAGTTCAACAGGCAATCACAGAGCTGCGATATGTCACTACACGTAATCTGAATCTGCACGTCACTGATGGATGGAGTGCTGGCCTAATGAGTGCTACAATGAAAAATGTTTCCTGATAGGATACTTTTGTGTTTCCTCAATTAAAACTTCCTAGAAGGAGACGCCAAAACTGCTAAATTTGTTTCCTACCGTTTTGGACAGTTGGCAAGATGGCAACATCAAAATTACTTTGCTGGTCACAAAGGAAAGGAGGAAAGTAGGTAGCATTTTATGGGTAATGATGTTCTTTAACTCAACTATTTCAGCCTGGCTCTTTGGTGGCCCTTCTTATCATGCTCTGCTAACACCAGTGTTACACAAAACAGATCCAGCTTTTTGTGGTGGTTTTATGGTAACAAGGCCTGGTAAGATAAGACAAGATGAAACATTAATGATCCTGTGGGGAAATTAGGTCATGGCAACGGCAAAGGTGATAAGAATCAGGACTGGAAAGAAAAATAAAACATCATAAATCATAAAATGGGCGGCAAAATAAACTGACAGAATAAGAATAGCAAGTAGTTGTGGGATTATGGATATTCGGGGCAAAAATGAAGGATGTCATTCTGAAAATTCCTTAATTAAGGTCTGTGATTAAAATATCATGTGAGCTTGTGAAAGCTTCAAAGCATCCCTTTTTTGTAGTTGTCTTGCACCTTAACCCAGTCAATTTGGATGTTCACACCAATATCTGGCTCGGTAAAAAAAAAACAAAAAAACAACAACATTTGGTCACACATTTTCTATGAACAGAGAGGTTACCACTCTTGATGGGATTAACTCAAAGGGGGTTTTGCTTTTGTGTAATCACAAAAACAGGCACATCTTGAACCCGCCTCACTTTGCCCATAAGCCTCCAACCCCATACTTGCCCATTCTTCTCTAAACATAAGACACACACATGCACACATACATACTTTACTGTTTGGCTCTTGGCTCTTAGGACTAAGAACTCTCTCATGCCAGTAACCCAGAGGGGAGACGAGCATGTAAAAGCCAGAAGAAATGGGTGCAGCATACAAACTGTACAACACTGTGCCAAGTCCCCTATCACACAAAGTCTGTCCTCGGGACGTATGCCCTGCATCTTCGAGGCACAGAAAACAGGCCAGCTCCCCGTTGTGTGCTTGTCTGAAGGCCTGAATGTGTGAAAGCAAGGAGAATGCCTGCAGTGACACACATAATTCCCCCGTTTTCACAATTTATTCTAACAAGATGCAAATGTATGTCAGCAGTACTCCAGAGTCTTATTAATAACGTGCATCCTCTCAGGAGGGACAGCCTTTCTGCACAGCTAAATCAGCTGAGGCAAGTTGGCCACCTTTCATTTTGGCTCTTCATCATCACCTACTGCCTGTGCATCGCCTGCTTGGTGTGAGCTGGCCAAATTTGAACCAGGAAACAAAGATCTGACCTGCAGATGGTATGCAAAAGGAAGCTTTTAGCATCTGCCATCATCTTCAACAGGCCCATTCTCCTTTCTCACATTGAATGAACACAGTTTTAACCCCTTGAATCCTGATTTTGCCGTTGTCCATATTGTACAATGATGTTACATACATATTTTGTATCTGCTGTTTGCAATGCTTCATCACACTTATATTGAGTGAAATATTCAAACCCAAGATGCCATTGTTTTATGGCTGCAGCATTACATCAAATAAAAAATATCTAGATGTCTTGTGCATCATTTTATACACATTTTTGTAATTCAGCAGGACATATTTGGTATCTTGGGAAACCTTGGTATCTCCACCAGAATTTAAAATAAAATGACATATAATGACAAACTCACTGATGGGACAGACAGGGTTTCAGAGTAGCTTATGTGTGCAGAGGTCAAACATGAGCACAACAGGAATAGTTAAGCTTTTATTATGGACTTGGTACATCTATTTTCATACCCTGGAGCTGCTTTTATCATGTTGTATATTGAAACAAGAATTGCATGGATTTTTGTCTGTGTTTACAACTCCAACACGCTGGTTATTTTGATTTGTCCAAAGAACCAGAAAAACAAGTGAAAAAAAGCAAGCTTGGCTGCCCTTGTTTCAAAATCCATACCAATTCACTGCTTGCTGTATAGCACAGGGGTGGGAGGGTCAGTGTCCTCTGGGTAAACATATTGATTTTCTATAGATTTTGTACACATATAATAAATGTAGTAGCCTTTTTTCTGACTGGGAAATTGGTGGGAATGGGAATTTGTGAACCAAGGGTAAACAAACATACACCATTCCAACAGTGTGTGCTGGTTTGCTCCTGGTGATGGTAAACAAACCAAAAATGTTTTGTACAGTAGGCTCCTTGGTGACTGTGTGTGTTCAGCATCTTCTGGTGGCTGAGAGCATGACCTGAATTTCCCCGAGGGACAAACACTCAAGGCCGTGAATGGAATATCAATAGTTCACGGCTGGAGAGTTTTCCACTGCCAGACTGAAAAGAATCGCCATGGATCACAGCTCAAATCCGGTTTGCAACTCTCTCATTCAAATGCATATGAGCCCTGCAAGTTGGCCTCGCTCTCTCGCTCTCTCTCTCTCTCTCTCTTCCCCTTTCAGCCTTGTGCTCCGGGCCAGTATTCTTTGAAGAGGCCAGTTTTCTCTCCGCCTGGCTCTGCAGCTCATTTTGTGTGAATGTGCAGAGTGAACAGCAAAAAGGTCGAGGTACTTCTTTTGCAGCGTAGCACATCTCCTTTTGACAAAAAGCAAAACTGTGGGGAAGAGACATGTTTCGCATGGCAATACTGAAGGAAAGGACAGCTCAAGACCAGATGTAAAAATGAATAGATTCAAGTGTATTATGTATTTGACTCCATTCATAGTTATTATTCTTCACTCTCTGCATGTAGGATGAAGAGGGTGTTTATATTAATTCCTGAGGAAATCTTGCAGCATCAAAGAACGGTGACCTCTGAGCAACTTTCAATTCAACCACAGAGAGAGAGCAAGCATGAGAAAATGCTTTGTGTGTTTGTGCATGTGTGTGTGTGTGTGTGTGTGTGTGTGTGATACCTCTCTTTACAAGCAGCACTTGTTCTACATTCACTGGTGTTTTCTGGTATGTGGTGTAGTGTTTTAACGCACCGCCTACACACCGCAGCATCTGTGAGGTTACTGGCTTCAATGCAGTGGAGAGCATGGCAAATTTCCAAGGCTGCAGAGTGTAGATGAGCAGAGATGCAGCTAGTCAACCAGAGTTTCAAGGGCCTCACATATAGATGTAAAACTTGTTAAAAATATGTCCATATACCAAAATATCTTAAATGCACGATAAGTGAATTTTAGGGATCAAATGTTTTTAAGCTAAGATCAAAAATGCTGCAATGAACAGTGGCTAAAATCGGTGGCTGGCTTGGAGCTACAATCATTGAGCATTTTTTTAATCAAGTCGATCGGTGCCAAAATCTAGTTTAAATACAAGTTGGGATTATGTGAGGCCTTACATAATGTAATCCATGAAAGGAGAACACAGCTGAAATCAAAGCTGCATCCTAGCGGAGTTCACTGGAATCCTCTCAGGCCACATTGAGGGTTTCAGTGGGAGTTTAACAGCGTAACACACTTTTCACACTGTAAGTGTGTGTATGCCAGCATGATTTATACCATGAACCAGCCGGCCAGCAAACATACACTATCCAGATGTACTGTATATAGTTGTAGCCATTACACTAGTCTACCTTTGTGCATTTCTCCTGCATCTATCTTGTATTAATCCTGTGGGTATCTCTTTCCTGGGTGTCACATAGTGGATTATAAAACAAACTCACGTGTTTTGTGTGTTTTGCAACCAAATAACTGCCAACTGACTGTTCGCGGTGACATTGTGAAAAGAGAGTGCAACTTGATTTCCAAAAACAGCATCCAGGTCAGTTCAGTTCAATCTTTATTATGCCCAAAGGGAAATTTTGTCTTGCAGTAAGGGCACTGTCCAGCTACAAAAACAGTAAGACCCAAAAACAGTAAAGAAACCGAAAAAGAAAAGAAAAAAAGTAGATACTGTATATATAAAAACAGTAGAAGAAAATCCAGTTAAACAATAAAAAAACTAAAAACAGAGGACATATATATGTATATACATATGGCGATGGTACTGAGGGGCAGTTGCTAGTAAAATAAGTGCAAAAATGATAGCTAATCAAAGTGCAATTGTATAGAAAGTGCTGTGACAAAGTCCAAGATGCAACATCAAGATGTGCCCAAATTGTACAAATGTATTGTTCATGTAACAAAGGCAAATTTGTACCCATTGCACCACATTTTTGGGGCCCTTATTGTAAGTGCAACTTTACACATATAGCTGTACCAGGTATGAACATATCCCATATTGTATGATGATGATTTATAACTCCTTCACTTTAAATGTAAGCAGTTCAGCCTCAAAGCCAAAATGTATACACGTACTGTACACTTAATTTACTGTGTAGTAACAACAATTTCAAACAACAGAGGTTAGTTTCAGAGTCATCAGAGTCTGAAATGTAACCCACTCAGATTACATAAAACTGTGTCCCCAATCCAGTTCCTCGTAATGTATCATCTGTGCTCAGTTTGTGTATTTTTGGATCCTTGTCTGTAGAGAGGCCTGTTGGGCACAGGGAGGGGACAGAAAAGGTCACGGTCTTTAGTTATTGTAGCAGGGAAGTGCACCACTCTTACTCACTCTTCAGATGCTTTTTTTAGGCCAGTTATCTATGATAATCCTTAATGCCTTGAGCTCTAAATTGCTTTGTATTTCCGTTTTTTATGCCTGTGTGTATGTTTCCCTTTGTCTTTCTGTGCATGTGTAGCTGCAAAATCACCTTTTGATTCCTAAATGTATAGGGTCTAGGTTATATCACTACATTGTTATTGTAGCGATATATTGTTTTAATACACCATTATTGTTAACTACAAACGATGCAGTCTAAGGCCTGTGAGTGGACAAACAAACATGGACATATAATTTAAAAACCATTTGCACACATCATAGATAAACAGTTGCCTTAAAATCACTGTGCATAAATATAAAATACCAATGATCTTGCAGTCTCTTAAAATTATAAGGTAGAGTAGTACAGTACCAGAAACTGGCCTTGCCAAGTTTTAAATGAATGTGTGGAGTAGTAAAAGTGGTAATCTGTGCTGCAAGCATAAAACATAACTTCCTGTGTGCCAGAGGAGCAAAAGCTTTCATGAACTGCCTACAGATTGAATCACTACTTCGTGATACCAGTTGGTAATAAAACAGACCTTTATTTACATTATGTTGTGGATTTTTGATTTAAAACGAACAAGACTACAGTGATCTGTTGCAATAATTCCTGGATTTTAAAGAAAGTATGGATATGAGGTGCAGGAGTGGCTTCAAAAGTAGAGCCTATTGGATAAACACAATGCAGTGAAATTCCCTTATCCCCTTTACAGAAGACTGGGCAACTTTCTGATATAAATTATAATAGTGACTGTGAAATTAATCTCTTGTAATAAGATGTAGGGCACTGTGGTGAACTGCATCCAGTGGCATAAAAATAGACCAGCCAGTATGCAAATACACAGAATGTCTGCACGACTGTGGCAGTGGATTATACAATAGCTCTCATATTATCACAAGAGAAGCACATTTTGTTTTTGTACAAAAATATATATTTATCCTCAGCTTTTGAATAAGGTGTCCCATGTGGGTTTGAATAATAATCAATGACCATATTTGAATGTATTTGTATGGTTGTTTAGGTTCAGTGTGGGTACAATCTAGTGCATGAATACCGCGATTAGCACTATTAGTGGTAACAGTACAAGTAAATAACATTTTGTTTTGTCTGAGTGTAAAACAAGTTTGAGATTGATAAGGAAAGCATCAAAGGCAGGCTGTATTCTAGTTAAAGCATAACATTAGCAACAATAGTCTGAGCCCTTTCAGAGAAGTCTGCATATGATGAGCCATATGAGCCATACGCAAAATCATCCATATCAATCGAGAGACATTTGTTCAGAAAAAATACTATGGTAAACAGTATCAAATGCCTGAAAGAATACGTTAGCAGATTTTTGCTTTTCATTCTTGGCAATCCTTACAGTTTGGTCAAAATGCTGATTGTTGCAGCTGTAGCATGCTAATGACTTGTAGAAAAACTCATCAATGAAAATCAATTAATGATTCAAACCTTCGGCGAGATATTAGAGCTCTGAAATTGGCAATAGTTGCTAAAGTTGATGTTATTAGCCTGGTGTAAACACACAACTTATGCTGCACTGTAAACCTCACTATCTGTGTCAGACCTAAAAGAGAATTTGAAGTATGCACTGCTAGATAAAGCCACTAATAGATCCTTAGTGATCTAGTGGTATCACTGCCTGGGACACTATCAGCAGGCAAACTGTCTGACAGCCTGAAGAGATAGAATTATGATTAGATGCATAACCAGTATCAGTTTTTATTGTAATTACATAATTTGCAGAACTATTCCGAGGAGGGAGTGATTTTTTATTTTTAGAGACTACACAGTTTTCCAGAGACTTTCATATTGCTACTGCAGACTGAAAGAGAATTCAGGTCAGATTTTACTTTGCTGATTGTGCTTATTCATCTGTTTCCCATCTGCCTGAAGGTCCGCCAACCAACCAGTAAGGCAGCAGTTTTTCCTGTGGCTTCATGCCTCAGAAAAATATTCTAGAGGAATGGATAGAGCATATTTAGTCCAAACCAGAGCAATATAAATCATTGAGAAGAAATCCCTGCTCAGAAAATATTTAAAGTTTCTCTTAGTAATGATTTGCGTTCAGTAGTTTTTATTGTCTCTGATATATGACCATAGGGCAATGTTCAGTATTTTCACTACTTGATAATGACACCAAATGGTAGTCATTCATTCATTGATTCATTCATTCATTGTCTTTATCTGTTTATTCCTACTCAGGGTCACTGGTTTCTGGAGCCTTTTCCAGCATGCATTGGGCAGAAAGCAGGGAACCACCCTGAACAGGTTGCCAGACCAAATGAAAGTGCCTGCTAATTTTACTGTGGCTACCATGGCAGACACCAGTTGCTCACCTGCTGAGCGACTGAGTATGATGGATAACTGCTATTCAGTTGTTTACCACTCAGTACTGGATATGTCAGAGTACTTAGCAAGACTGCAGCTGATGTTTGTGCAGGCAGAGGAAGCATAAGGCATAAAGATGACATTGGATACTGTTCAGAGTAATAAAGAGCACAGGGACATTCCGTACGCAATGGCATTAAAGGACATTTATATAGCTTGAGTTACTTGTTTATCCTATGTCTCTTAGCACCATTAGTTGTATGGTATAGCATGTTAGCTGGTTCTGGCTGCTGAATGATATCTAGTGGTATAACTGCCACTCCTGCGTAGTTTGGCAAAGGTGACTTTAAGGCTTGAAGTGCAATAAATCTGTCATGAGAAAAGGGGAAAGATAACACAGACTCATTTATACACTCATAAAAGGACAAAGCCAGGGAAAATATCTCGCTCCCTGCTCAATATCATAAAGCAATTTGATGTCCCACTACAGCCCTTACAGGCACGAGATTTTTTACCACCCCAAAGCACAGAATAATAATAATAATATGCAGTATCTGTGGGGGGTGGAAGAGATTTCTGGCTTTCAAAACTATATTTAGCACATACTCTGTTTAGGAACAAAAACTCCACACCATTTGACATTTCAAGGCGTTCCCAACCCCCCAGCCTACTCGCATTTTAGCTGCTCAGTGATGGAGGATGGTGCTATGATCGAGGTGCCGGTTTTGTAGCAGCATGTGATAAAGCAGTAGGGCTGTGAATCTCTGGCTTAGAAGATATTTATTTCAGTTCACATTTTGCTACATGGCAACTTTTTTGTCTGGAATGTGAAAAAAGTCAGACAACAGAATTACTTAAACATTTGTTATCTAAAAAGTATTGACGAAAAAAAGATTAAATATATAGAGTTCTGTTATATTAGGAAGTGTGAATGATTCAGTTCAAAGCATTTTTCATCAATTCAGGCCAAAGACTGAAGAGTGGTTCATTCTATTTCTTTCAGTTGATAAAAATGTATTATATTGATGCATTGATTCAATGAATGCATCATTTACACCCTTACAAACCAATAAAGTATTTTGCATTTTGATATATTGTTTCTTCACTAAACATTTCTATAGATCTTTGTTATAATTATCTCACTTAGCTTAACCATAATTAGGTAGCTTAGTCAATTCTTATGTGAAAATGTGACTTTTCTATTTATGTCAGCTAATTCATTGGTCAACAGTAGAGATCAATAAAAGCCATAGTATTACTTCATGCCCCTTTAAACGATTGCTGTGCCCACTTGTAAAGAAAAGAGATCTTCCTTGAGACATCTAATGATATGAACGCCATAATCCATGGGATCATGGCTCATTACATAGGTTACAAGATGTCAAGGCAGTCAGCAAAGCATATTAAAAAAAAACACTAAAAATCCAACCATGTTATTTCAAATCCCTACTGTTAAATGACATTCACAGACTCATACTGAAATATGATGCCGTGTCTCGCCCTGCTCTGCCGTCATAAATCAGCCAATAAAACAGGCCGCTCTTGTCCCCGCAGGACCACAGTTGTACAGCTGACCTACAGTATCGACTCCTTGAGACAGCTCTAAATTTAGCACCGAACGCCTGCTTCCAGGGCCACATTGCAGGGCCCTAATGACCGCCTGTTCACCTTCAAAAGCGACACAACCTAAAATCATCATAGTGCTATCTTGAGACTATTTTGAATTGTCTCTTTGATGGCCAGAGCAGACCACATGATAATGAATTGGCCATGGTACAGAAAGACACCTGATGTGCTGCTTTTCTTTGTGTCCCGATTTTCTGTGACAAAGTGGTTTAGTTGTGACGATCCTCACTGCCACTGAGATGAAACGGCGAAAGATCAAAAGGTGTGTTTGAGAGGAAGGAGTCTTGGAGGAGGGGTATCAACAGCCAAACGGATTACGTAATGCTTCTGGTGCAGATATCTGGGGCAGCTCTTTGGCGTACATCAGAGAGGCAAGGCAAAGTGTTGTGGGAAGTGTTCAGTTTGTGGTGAGATTCACATGCACTTAGTAAGAAGCCAAGCAAACTGAAGAGAGGGAAGATCGCAGAATTATTAGTCATATTCTCTGTTAGGAGGGATCCAGTTCCACATCAGTCAGCAGTAGAGTATAAGCTGATTTCAGAGTGCATTTTAATAAGTGACTGAGTAGTTGAGTGGATAATTTGAAGGACTCGTAACTGTAACTCAAGATTTTTCATTTCAGTTTTTCCTAAAGGTGTTTTTTTCTGTTATCAAAACTTAAGTTATGAAACTGTGTGTTGTGATTATGTCCATTCCTTTTTATCTGGTGTGTCCATTTGCCCAGCAACCAACTGCCCCTCGGGGATGAATAAAGTTTTTCAAATTGAATTGAATTAAGTCTTTTTTTTCCCTTTTACTTTAAGAATTTCGCTGAAGTGATTTCATGCAGCTCACTTCATCTCTTAAACTCTGATTTCCCCTTAAATTTCCCCTTAAGTAGCTTCAAAGTTAGATTTTTTTCTCCATATTGTAATATGTCATATACACATTCTGCATCTGCTCATTGCAGGTTTGAAGCTACATCAGGTTTATATTGACTGAAATATTCAAACTCAAGATGCCGTTGTTTTATGGCTGCACCATTATGTCAAATAGAAAATATCTAGATGTCCTGTGCATAATTTTATACACATTTCCCTGTAATCCAGCAGAACAGTTTTTGGTATTTGGTCACTTTAGAAACCTTGGGATTTCCACTAAAATTTAAAATAAAGTTCTGGGGGTTTGAACAAAGCTCTGCTACACAGTATGCATTTATAATGATATACCCACTGACAAGACTGATGCAAGTGCCTCCAGACCTAAAACTATGTTTGGGGATCGTAGGAAACACTGCCGCCCCTGCACTAAACACACTCTCAATGCCTGAATGCTGTTGACGTATATAAACCAGGTGCAGAATATTAATCCTGAATTTTATCATAATTACATGAACCATAATCTCCTCTTTGTACCATATAATTGCAATTTATGTATAGCAGGGGTGTTATGCAAAATGAGAGGATAAGGCCAACCACAACATGTACATTTATACCAAAAAGTACATTTGAGACCAGGAGGGGAGGTGTTACATAATGCAAATCTTTTGTTTTTTTTCCCCTTAAAAACTTGCATGATTGAGATATGCCTCTTGGGGACCAAAGGAAGGAACATTTTCCATCCCTCACAGATTAACTAGGGCTGCAACAACAGGATAACCTTCAAACGACCTTACAGTTGTTTCATTATGGTTGTCCCAGTATCTCTAGAGAAAAGCACAAGATAGAGAGAGAGAAAGATTGTTGACTCAGATGTCTGTCACTCAGTGTTACATCTAAATGACCCATGAAAACTGGCGCTAAAAAAGGCCTCAACCCGATAACCAAAAGAACCAGTGTGGCATAGTGAAAAGCAACAATGAGTTTCAGTCAGCAGCACAGTATGGAGATGAAGGGGTCTTGTCATCTGGTGCACAACAAGTCCACCATCAAAAGAGGCTCGCAATTATGAAGGTATAGATTGGTATCTAAGGGAAATGGTGCAGCAGTTGAAAAAGCCATTAAACGCTGGAGATTGGATCAGTAAAGGGGGAATGGCCTCTGCAATTGAACGGGGCCGTTTATGTGTTGCATAACCACTCAAAGAGGTGAGGGAGGCTAAGATGCTGAGAAACCAAATACAGTGACACATACAGACAGACACAGAGGTACAGATAAAAAAAAGAGACAGACTAAACAAAATGGGGGTGATAGTGTCATATAAGATGAAGCTAAAGGGGGGTGTCAGGAAATGGGGGTTGCTGCGAGATGTTTTACCATCTCCCACAGCTTCAGATACTTTGTAGTTTGGTAGATGAGAGTTCGCTGTGCAAAACAGACTGCGAGCTGCCAGTGTGTGTGAGGAGAGGCAGTGGGGGTTGTGACCTTGGAAAGATATTGTTATAATGTAAACACTCTGTTTGCTCTGCCAGCCTTACCACTGACCTGTGTTAAAGGGCAAAATATATTGCGTTTTTTTTTTGTTTTTTTTTTTACCATTGTTGTCTGTCTCAAACCAACCTCGCTGATTTTTTTTTTGCTTGCTATGAACCAGTGTCAATGTCAAATATTAACAATGTACCTCCTCAAATTTTTCTATGTGTAATAATCACAGTTAGAAAGTGAAATTAACCATCTAGCATGAGTAAAGATGTTACAGTAAATGACACGCTCTTGCCAAATTACAAATTGCCTTGCTATTGCCATCTAGAGGCACATAATAATGTAGTAGTGTTTGACAGGTTAGTACAGTGGCTGACAGCCACTTTCAGTTGACAGCCACTGAAAGGGTCCACAGGGATCCTTTCAGAGGCCTGAGGGGCCTCTGAAAGGTCCTCAGCAAAATGAAGACTAGTTTAATTTCAGTATAATTTAATTGTCTAACAATTGTGATAATACAAATAAATAAATAAATAACAATGATTATTTTAACATTATGTTTTAATCCTGCCACTTTTCAGTCAGTGTTGAAGTAAGACATTTAAGCAATTTAATACTTAACACAAACTGAAATATCTTGTCATATCAGGATCCCTTGGGCAAAATCACTTAAAATGGGGTCCATGGCTCCATGTGAGTCAACTTGGTGATCTGGAACGTGAAAAGGTTAGAAAAAACCTGGCTTAGTAGGTAGGTTTACTGTTATGGCTGATGTTGGATGCCTTTATTTTCCAGAACACACACATCCCTAAGGGCAACAGGTTGTACAAGGTTGGACAAGCTCAGTAAAGAGTTGTCGTTCTTTGCCACGTTTAATGGGGTAACGCAAGGTCTCCCACTGGAATGTAATTTCAAGCTTTGCTAGCCCAAATATTTTGTCTCACTCCTGAGCAGAATACAGAAAGTCTGGAAAACCAAGTGTGTATTTTAGCTGGCTTTAGTCCTAAAAATACAGCAAAGATTAAAAAGGCATCATTGGTCAACCTGGAAAGCTATATTTAGATGTAGGCCACTGTCTTTTGTGTCTCATTTGTTTATTTATTGGTGTTTATTCTGTATAAAAATGGCATCCTCTTGCTTTCCATCTGCCAAGGATTAAAAAAAGTTGAGAATCCCATTATAGCTAATGGATTGTTCTCATAGTTTATTCAATAGGTCCAGGACGGTGCATCCTCCTGCCTCTCCATTGTCTCTGGCCTCTGGGAAGCTGTTGATGTGGCGCCAGCAAGCTTGAGTAAATTGTTATGGCTGATGTTTTTTTGCCGCTAATGACAAACAGTTGCCTATCAACAATAGCAAACATAAAGGAGAGAGAGGAAATGCAAATAACAGACAAATACACAGACAGTCTGTCATTGTGCCACAAGCAAAAAATATTACAAGACTGATCCTCATTTGGATTGTCTCATATTTCATTGGAATAATATATCTCAGTGTGCCTTTCTTTTGGCTAACCTTGACCTTAGAGTGCTTGGCATGTAATTAAGGTGATTTACTGTGATATATCCATTGCAATGTATGAAAAATTAATCAACAGCCACTTATGTCCACTTACTGCCCTACTTGCCACAAGTTGCTGTTTAAATAAACAAGGAAAGGGAAGCTGAAGTAGGGGAGGAAACACTGCAATCACTATAGGTGCAGACAAGGTTGATTTAGCCTAAATCCTGCTGTTTTCTAATCAGGCCAGGTCTAATTATGTCCTATATCCACATAAACAAACACCTCTTTGTCTTATGCCAATGTCTTTTTCTCTCTCACACCCACATACACATGCACACATGCACATGCTCTCCTTTGGTGACTGATCTAGCAAGGCAAGGGGAAGGAAATGTTTGCTTACACACAATCAGCTGATGGCCGGCACCATGTTTCCTGTTCTAATGACCTTCTGTCCACTGAACTTAAGATAGGGAAGTGTAATCCTACTGTATGGTGTAATAATGTCTGCACAGTATGAATGAACCATTCATGATTTTTCGGTGAACTTTGGATAAGCATGACTGACTGAGGTCTGCTGCTGGGAGTTCTTTGCCAGAAGAGGAAGATCTCAGCCAGGGCCGGGGTTTACCCAAATACCAATTTGTTAATCTGTCTGTAGAAATAAAGTGTGACTCCGGTTTGCAAGTGGGCTCCCCTAGCTGATTCTTGTGGTGATAGATGGACACAGGTTGCCACCTGGTGGACAGAGTCAGAAATTCTGTGGAATGATGGAATACAGGATACCTCTCTGGGATATTCCCAGGGTAAGAGAGATACGTTTCTGACCAAAACATAATAAATAAATAAATACCACAAAAAACTAATGCTAATACTAATGGAAAATGCTAACAGCTTGCTATTTCATGCAACAATAGCTACTGTGAAAAATGGTTTATAATTCCATTGTTCTCTTTATTTATTTGTGTATTTATTTATTGTTTCTTTTTAACTATAGCAAATTTATTATATATAAAGATATATGTTTCCATAGTTGTTGTTATTGTTGCTGGTACTACTACTACTACCACTACTCCTACTAACAATAGTAATAATAATGATAATAATAATAAAGATGGAGATAATAATAATAGGTATAGTTATAGTAATAGTAATTTATCTATTTATTTATTATTTAGTCAGAGCGCCTCTTATACGTATTTTTGAAAAATACTTTTTTGTTGTTGTTGTTTTTTTCAGTAACCACTAAGCCAAAAACCAACATGTATTATTTTTATTACACATATTTTCTATTTTCCTTGTTTAAAAATTTCGTTTTGTTGAGGAAAGGATATTAAAAGGTTTGGCCTTTATTGTCATCAGGAAAAAATCAAGTTAGATAAGAGACTTTTTTCAGTCTCAAGTACCGGCCAACATACAGCGGCAGCTCCAGTTTGTCCGGTGCGCCCCGCAGTCGTAATCGAACACCACATACATGGGACAGGCCCAGATCACAGTTTAACCAATCACAGTTATTTTAAAGCAGAAAAGGCGCAGGTGATTGGCTGAAATCGCAGCCTATCAAGTCTTACAACATTACAGACATTTCCGCAATCCTCTGATTTCAACTTGATTTCAACACTCCCTGCATGTCAAAGTTTATGGACTTCGGATACTGTTCCCTGGGACTTAGCTTGATAATTTGTTTCAGATAACCCGCCCTGTGTGCTGTGCTAAGCTGAGATGGAGACAATAAGGTGAGAAATCCTTATACATTCATCAAAATAACATAGCATATTTTAGGTTATACATTTGGCTGTCTTGTTTATTTAGGCTAGATGAGCCGTACATCTACAGGTTTAACCACAGTATTCAGCAGTTAGCTTTAATCTTATGTTTACTCATAAATATCAACAGGTTTATGTCTGAATAAGTTCAGGTTTATTATGTGCCTTAACTAAGTACAAAGCAGCATTCCCGTTTGAAACAGCTTATTTTCTACTATTTTCAACACCACACCTATTTGCTGATTGCTCAAGTTCTTCTGATTTCTCAATTACTCAGAAGTTTCTTCCGGAGTGCGTGGTCTTCTCCTGCAAGACTGGATGACAAAACTGTGCTCATCACTGGAGCCAATACTGGTATTGGCAAAGAGACAGCACTAGACCTGGCAAAGAGAGGTTGGTCTATTGACTGGAATTTAAAGCAGCCAGACATACCGAATAGTGCAACAGTAACCTGTAGGTCCACACCAACATAGTAATCCCATTAGTCACGTCATGTCAACTTCACAGCACTAAACGGCTTTCTTTGTCATCAGCTGCTTGCATCATATACATACCATGTTACAGTGTGTGTGTGTGGATGCTGCTTACACCTATAGAGCAGAGGTTTGCAAAATGGGAGGCGGCCAAACAGTTTCAGGGGAGGCTGAGAGACTGAGGATGCAAAAGATATTCATGAAAGATTTATAATAAGCTGATTTTTGTTCTATAGATATCAATAGGAGATCGTGCTGAAGAATATACTAAATATCTGTAATTTGGTTAAAGATATAGTTCTGGGGAATTTTACTGATTCTCCTACTTAATGATCTAATAGATTCATTTGCAGTCAGCCTTTTATATGTATTTTTTATGTATTTGTGTGCAAGTTGAAGTTATGTCAATATTTACTTGCTGATATCTATTGGATCATGCAGCTGCTATTTGCTCTCAAAGACATTAAAAAGCTGAGATAAGATAAGCTAACAGTTCAATTCAGTTTACTTCATTTATTTGTGAAGGGTGACTGAAATGGATGCACAAACACCTAAAAACATATAAAGCAATTTAAAAAAAATGCATTAAAATACAGATGAAGTACACTGCATGTACCTGGTTTTTCCATGTAAATGCAATGCAATTCCAGACACATTTCAATAACATTAGTTGTCTTTCCAGTTACCATCTTCAAATTATGTGTGTGTATGTATGTTCTTTGTGACTTCACATATTGTAGGTGCTGTCTGATCTATCTCCAGTTTTTAACCAAAGGCCTTAAAATATCAATATAACTCCAATCTCACATTTGAAAATAAAATTAAAGAGAATTTTAAAACCAGTGATTGTACCGTTAACTCAGTTGTCAAACGTATGGGATAGAAATGATTTGTTTCAGAAGTGATGCATATCAAGGGGATATTAAAGCACAAGCAAACTATTCAATTTCCAGGCAGCAGTTTCATGCACAAAAAAAAAATAAATACTAGCGTAACAACACAGATTTAGTGTTTTCAATTGGTCGTGTTGTTCATGTCCTCAAATACATGGCCTGTTCCACGCCATAACAAGATCAAAGCCAGTGTGGTGTCTAAGCCATCTTGTGATCAGCACTTATTTTCTAAGATGTTTAAAGGAAGACGCTCAAAAATGAAACGTTTTGTAGCATCTTCTCAGTCCGAGTTGTAGTTTTTGGGGTGAAGTAGTCCTTTAATGAATATGATCCCCACCCAGTTCCTATTATCTAGGTTCAATGTCGGTGCTTAAATTTCCTTTTAATGAAATTTGTGGCACATTAGGTGGCACTTGGTACCCGTATGTTATGTGTGTGTCTGCACAATGAATACACATGTTCAATATTTTTGTGTGTGTGCATGCATTGTCTCTAATGTTTTTATTAATTTCACTGCTATTACTATTTAGGAGCAAGGATCATCATGGCATGCAGGGACATGGAGAAAGCACAGGCTGCAATGAAAGAAATCATTGAAGGTTCTGGAAACGAAAATGTCGTTTGCATGAAACTGGATTTGTCAGACAGCAAGTCAATAAGAGAGTTCGCTGAAGCCATCAACAGAGGTACGGAGTTGGGGTGCTGGAATGAAGTTGCTGTCTGCCTCCGACTTAAGCAGACAATAAGACAATAGTGGGCCTAATATCAGCTGACCTTTCAATGTTCTTACCTGCAGATGAGCCCAAACTCAACATCCTCATCAACAATGCTGGAGTAATGGTTTGTCCCTATGGGAAAACAGCAGATGGCTTTGAAATGCAGATTGGTGTCAATCACATGGGTAAGTGACACCATGTAGTTTCTTACATGTGGAAAGCACAAAGTTAATCTGTTCAGGATGTAAATCTTCAGCTTGACAGCGATTAATTTCAGTTCACGGTTTACTAGTTGGCAGTGCAATGCAATGAATGATTTTTTTTTTTTATCTTGAACAATTCAGATCATTAAAGCTTGTAAACGATTATTCGAGTCAACAGTTTGATGCAGCATAGAATTGTGTGTAAGTATACACTAGCAGAAAACTTTTGCTGCACTGCCCTCAGAAGCTGAAACTTTGAGGCATGTTTTCACCCGTGGCTACACTAGTTTGTAGATATCACCCAGTGATATCACCAGTGTGGACCTTATCACCGGGTGTGCTCCAAAACACGACCAGCACCGTACCAGTTTGTGCCACACAGGCGGGGTCTCCGCTCCATTTAAACCCGGCACACGAACTGGGACGTGCCGCTTGTGCCGACGGGATGGAAAATAGAAGAGGCAAACACCACACAGCATGACAAACAATGACAGCACAAACAATCAAATGCATAATGTCAGTCACACTTATACTGGGTGAATACCACTGAAAAATGTAATGGTCTATCACCCTCATCGATGCTTGTAAAATTGATTTGATTTGGTGTAAATGATGACTGCAGGCATCACTGATATTACAGTCTCATCCAGTGTTTGCTCAGCTGATTTGGATTCACGTGGAATAGATGCCTACACACCATTTGGAAAGTTTTCCAAAGCATCATTATAAGTGGCACCCCGGCACATCCAAATGGAGCACACCCTCTGACACCTGATGAAAAATCCTCACAGTGACATCACCGACTGGATGTGGCCAGAGGGTAAACGTGCCTGAAAGTTTCAGCCCCTAGAGAGCAGTGCAGCACCAGTTCTGCCATATGTGATTTAATGTGTACTTACAATGGCTTCCTTCCCCGTACCCACACTCGCAGTCTTTGTACTTAGTCAAGTGGCAACTTGAGTGACATATTTCTGGGATCTGGCTGAAGTGTATAAGTAGGCAAAAAGACAACAAGTGCTGACCAAACGAAGATGTTCCAGTTGATGCAGCAGGTACAGATGTTTATGACCCAAGAATGACATAAAGAGGATACATATTCTGAATAATATATTAATTATCAATCCAAACATTAAAGCATCATCCAATATCATAAACAAATAAAGGCATCAATAAATAAGCAACCAATTAGATCACATATTAGATAGCATATTTCCCAATAGCAGTAGCTCCAGTAACCTGATATAACTTTATTTACATTGGAATGTTTTCTTTCCCATCATCTTAATAACTGCTCCTTCCTTTCTGCATACAAAATACTGATGCATTGTGGGATACATTTAGCCCTTAATAATGCTCTTAAGCAGTATTAGAGTAAGGGTTTATTAAGTGTGGATTAAGTGCACCTGAGCTTGGGCATTTTCATAAATGGGACAGTATTTCACACTTACTCAGGCCACAAGTTCGCAAATGTGGGTATTGGGACAAAGCCATTATTTATTCTTATTTAAAAAAAATAAATGACCAAAAAATGTTGCAATTCAAAGTGTGTGAGATCGTCGCAAGATTAGGTTATTTATTTTTGTTTTTTTATTTATTTATTCATTTATTTTAATTAAGAATCACAAAGGATTCAATTCAAAGCACTTCATAATGATTCATGAAGTCAGAGTGATTCATTATTTCTTCATCCTCATATCTTTTAGCAGATAAATGCAGAATTTCTAATCGATGTATCAATGCAATGAATGAGTCATTACATCCCTATCGTCTGTTGATTTAACTGACTAAGATGTTTTGCCATGTTTTTTTTTAAATTATCAGGCACCTGAATCATTCTAGAAATTTGACACCATACCACATTACATCAGAACAGAACAGCATGTCGCTCTAAGTTGGAGCATCAGCATACACAATTCACTGGAGGGCTCCTAGCCAAAGTGATAATCATAAAGTCGGTTATTAAACTTTGGCAACTTCAAAATCAACGATAAATGAGCTGCAGCAGATATTTATCGCTTGTTTATATAACTGATCATTTGGATTTTCTGTCACCTTTTCTCTTACCTTCTGGTGTTTTCTGTTATGTTTCTGTTACCGCCAGCGTCGCATCTGCTGCCATGTTTGTCATCTGTGGTGACACACTTTTGCTGTTTATGACCCAAAGCGGGAGATACTGGAACTGACAAAAAACATTTGTTCATTTCCTCAAAGATGTTTTATTCCCAGCCTATAACTTGTATTTTTGCCACATGACTTCCTCATGCAGTAACTGTTTTGCTTGGTTACCCGGGAAATGGTAGCACTTGATGGTAGCAAATGAGCCATACATCACTGTCCCTTCAAAGGCCGTGACTTGCCTGTAAAACGATAAAATACACTGCGCTCAGGACCAACGTAAACACAAATGTTGTCTGACTCTTGTTTCAAGGGGAATCGGACTTCTGGTAAATGTTTCCGTGTTGTGCTGTGTATTGGCCTTAATTACTTTATTATTTAACAGTAATATTATTTTGCTGTTAAACATTTATTAGTATTACAGCGGCTTGCTGAACTGCTGCCTGATAAGACATGTAGTCCCTCTGTTAGACTTAAAAAAAACAAAAAAGACTCAGCTATTTTATCAGCTATTCAGGTCATTGTTCAGTACATTTTCTTCCTGCTCAGGTTTATAGGCCACAATTTGAAAGACCGAGCTCTAAAAATTTCCCTGTGTGATACTTTGAATCGCTATAAAATTTGTGATGGCTTCATTACCCATCATCAGTTTTACAATTCTTTCTTATGACCATTATCTAGTCTAACATCCAACTGGTCACATACTGTATCTGATATTATACAAGAGCTTTTACCATCTTGTATGATGTGTTTATGAGTGATTGGTTTTTACTATTTTGTCTTTTTCTGTTCTTGTTTAAGTGAGCTCACTAAGACAAATTCCAATCAATGAAGTTGATATGGCAATAAAGTATTGAACTTGAACTTGGACTTATATGTGGAACTTATATATGGATATTGTTAGTGGATAGTGATATCCACTAAAAATCTCCAATTTCCTGGAAATATCACATTT
>OMKZ01014974.1:0-15936 GCA_900302535.1 Neoniphon sammara | reverse complement strand
AAATATATCCTAGAGCATATCAGTTTTAATGTGCATAACAATTGCTGTTGCTCTTTTAACATACTCCATCTTTAAACTCTATATGCTGGACTTACATTTTTTTATACATAGACCAATATGGGTTTTTTTTATCACTAATATCAGTATTCTTAGACTGAAGCTGCCAGTATTTTTTCACCTAGAACTGTATTCCTATCAGGGTGGAAAAGCCTCTGAAACAGCATTTACACTATTGGACACTAAAACTCACCACTGACAGCCAGACTAACTAAATTCTTTTATAGGTGGGTAAGCAGCTCCTAAGGCAGGGTGAGGCAGGATTCATTGCAGGTTTTAAACTGCCTCCCCTGAAGCTGCTAAGTAAACTCATAGCCTAATGTCTTTCTTGGCAGTGGACAAAATTAACTATCTGATATCTGATTTTTATTAAAAGGCCAGTACAGGCCCAATATGTCGGTACGCTGATATATTGGTCTAACCTTAATTCATGGCTCTAAATAATCATATTGTGAGCTGCGGTATGGTGTGAGTTACCATATGAATAATAGAGATAATAGTCTTTATTTTTATGGCACATTTCAAAACCGAATTTACAAAACTGCTTGACTGATAAAAGAACAGTGAAGGAATGAAAAACCAAGCAACAGAGAAATAAGACAATGCGAGAATAATAGGATACGAGATTAAAAGCAAGCACATGTTACCAATTTTAAGTATTAATAAATTAATAAATAAAAATGTAATGTAAACTGAACATTAAAAAAAATATTAAAAAATATAATTGTGCAACTGCTCATAGGGGTTTAAAAGTTCCAAGATATAAGCAGATACCAGACTCATACACCCCTTAAAAGTGACCAGCAAAATTTTAAAATCAATCCTACACCTCACTGACATCCAATTCAGAGAAGCTAATATCTCTTGGTTCAAGTAAGAATGCGAGCTCCAGCATTTTGCAAAAGTTGTAATCGCTCAATTGATTTTTTGGGAGGCCAGACAGGAGCAAAACAGCATCACAGCAATTACTTGATACAAAGGCATGCATGGGTTTTTCAGCATCTGACCAGGCAAGAAAAGGTCTAACTCTGGTAATATTTCTGAGCTGGTAGAAGTCAGATTTGATCAAAAATTGATAATGCGATGAAAAGCTGAGGTCAAGATCAAAGACCAGCCCAAATTTCTTACCTGCTGTTTACAGTATAGTCCTAGAGGAGCTAGCATTACCACACTATATTCTCTTTTCACTCTTGAGCCAAAAAATATTACCTCTATTTTATCATTGCTGAGACTCATAAAATAATTTGACATCCAGACATTAACACTGCACAGGTAATTAATCAGTGTGCTGATGGAGGACAGCTTCTCAGAGTTGACAGTCAGGTAGCCCTGCATGTGTATACAGTGTGCCGGTTGAGAACCAGTCACAGCAAAATGAGAACAGGACTGAGCCCAAAATAAAGCCCTGTGGGACCCCACATGTAATGGGTGGGTGGCTAGAAACACAATCACTGATAGACATTACAAGGTACCCATTTGTAAGATATGATTTCAACTAAAACGGTTGGAGAGATGGTTGATTAAAGTAGTGTGGTCCACTGTATACAAAGAAACAGAGAGGTCTTACAAAACAATAATGGCACAGTTACCAGAGTTCAGGCCAATGTCACTGGAAACTTCAAGCAGGACAGTTTCAGTGTTACTGTATGCTGGACTGGAAACCAGAGTGAAATTTTTAATAGAGGGTTATATCAGAGAGCAGTCAACTGTGAGTAAACCATTTTCTGAAAAGCTGTAGACAGAAATGGGAGTTTTGAAATGGGTCTACAGTTGCTCGTGACATTCAGGTCCAAATTAGGCTTTTAAAAGAAGCAGCTGAACAACAGCCTGTGAAAAGTGCAGTGGTTCAGTCCCTGTGTTTAAAGAACTTGTAACAATATCTATAATGACAGGGGACAAAATGGTAAAAACATGTTTCAAGGGTCTGATTAGCACAACATCTGATGGAGAAGAAGAGGATTTTATACAGATCAGCATCTTGTCCAGATCAGCCAAGAACGATACAGTATGAGAGGGAAATCTTACTGATGGGCAAAAATCTTTATACAATGTTCAGAGAAGGAGGTACCAGAGTTGAGCAGTATTATAATTGCATATTGGAATGCAAGTCTGTGTGATTTCTTTTTGTATGTGTGCACACTTTTTTATTTGAGTATGCACACACATCTGTCAGTGGTTTGCAGGGTGTTTACAGATGGGGAAAAGTTCACTCACTCAGCTCGGCAATGCTGCCCACTCGGGTTGCCAGCAGGGATTGTTCCAGCGTGCGGAGCTCAGCCTGGCTATAGGCATGACCCTCACAGCCCCTTCCTGGACGTTGCTGGTCCCGGTGCAGGTTCAAACTCTCTGGCAGACTCAGCACGCCTGGAGACGGAACAGAGCAAAGGCAAAAGGTCAAAGCACAGGTCAGGGGTCAGAGATCGCAGTATAAGAAGATAACAGTGATTGATGGATCCTCTTATGGACAAATCATGACTTTTCGCTGATTTTCAATAAATCACCAACACTGTGAGATACGCCCAACATGGTAAGCTAGCAGTAGAAATGCAAAGTCTAGTGGGGTAGGATGGACCCCACAAATCAGCAGTTTTAGTCAAGTGTTCAAATAGAGCTGGGTAGCTAAATTATAACATCCACATTCATGTCCCATGCTGCAGATAGTGAGCAAGCATTAGTTTAAATGATTAAATATAGTCACAAAGTCATGGGGAAATACATCTTGTTTTTTGTTTTTGTTTTTGTTTTGTTTTTTTGTTAAAGAGCCACAGCCAGTATCATGTTAACATAATGAATAAGCTCAGATTTAACAATGGCTGGCTGATTCACTTTGTCACCAGTGAAGTATGGCACTTCTTTCACACAAAAGTTCCTTACAGTCAAAACAACAAAGCATCAATTTTAACGTTTGTATGCGTTTAATTATAAATGAGCCAGTTATTATGAACAAAACTTTTCATTTAGCTTGTCGGATACAGCTTGTGGCCAATATTTTGTTTCTTTAAAGCTCCCAATTCAAAGACTGACACTGAAACTAGGCAGCATTGGAATGTCTAGTTTTGCAGTTGCATTATATCTGGTTGTGTTCACAGGTGGGTAGCGTGTATTTTCTGCAAACAAGGTGTAGGAGACAATGTTGGCTAGAGAGGATTAATCCATTTAGGTCCTGCTACTCTCGCCAGGCTTTGTTTGGCTGCTGAGAATGGGTTGTGACAGATGGGATATCGAGTTTTTGCTACAGGAGAATGGAAAGCAACACCCTGCCGAGTGCTAATCCTAATGGCATGACGCAGGGGGATATGCTGTTTCTCAACAAACAGTAATTACAACATGGAGGAACTCAGTCGATTTGTCTGCATGTGATGCCAGCACATAAGACAATAGACACTCTATCACTCACACACACACAGGCGCACAGTGGACTGATCTCATGACTCTCAGATCACCACTCAGGGTAGCAGCTTTTCTACAGCAGGGAGTTCAGGCTTCTCCGACTCCAGCTTCCTCCCACCCTGTCCTAAACCGAGAACATCCAACCCAGGAATTCCACTATTCCCCAGCCAGGGTCCCGCTCCCTCATCCTCCCACAGTCTTTCCTGAAGGTCAGCTTTATTTAGAGCCCCAAATAATTTATCTAAAAGCTTTTTTTCCATGTTGTCTGACCATTGACCAGTATTGACAGAGTTGCCGGTGTAGGGTGTGTCTCGAAAGGAATTCTTGAAGCGGAAAGGGATCTGACCGTAGGCGGGTGGCTCTGGCCTGCCGCCTTCTTGTATTTGTACAGTCCTCACAAGGATAGAAAGATGAGGAAAATCCTACAAAGTAAGGACGCTTAGCTCATTTCTATATGGGGTTTTAGTGTTTTTGGCTTTAGGATTAAAATTAGAATGCACTGTAAAAAATCCATCTTAACAAGTCATGTAGTCTTATATTCAGTGAAACAATTTTGCTTTTCCTAAAACAAGGTTAAAAAAAAATAAATCTCCCGTTGGGATGAGGCAATCCCACTTGTTTCCAATGCAGTTCCACTTGTAGATATGTTCAAACAAGGCAGAATAAGGCAGATCAGCCCATTATTATCAAAAAATTGACACTTGATTAAAAAAAAATCTGGAAACAAGTTGATTAGCATTGGAAACAAGTGGAGTTATCTCATCTCACTAGTAGATTTTAACACTACATACAAAACTAAATGACTGGTTAAAATGAAGATTTTTTTGCAGTGTAGGATTAGGTTAAGGAATATGGACAGGTCACAGTTACAGGTAAGAGTATGAATGTAGTCAGTGAGGGTCCCCACAAGTACAGCAAAAAAAATGTGTGTGTGTGTGTGTGTGTGTATGCAGGCATGCATGTATATATGTGTAAGGCCTAATAAATGACCTGACTTAGCTGATAATTAACACCTTTACAAGTAAAGAGTGAGACTTAATTCCATCAAGATGGAATTAATCAACTCAAGGAGTTATAATGTGAACCTGGAATCGATGTACGTTTTCCTAAACTAACAGTCAGGGATCAAGACACAAATAGAGAGCTTAAAGAATAGTCTGTGAATCAGCAGTGAAGGGTTATACATAGAAACAACAATGTTGCGCCACAGCAGTATGTTGACTGCTGCAAACGTCTGGGGAGAGCAAACACACACAAAAAAAGGGAAAAAGTACTCCAGCAGCTCCAAATTCTGAAAGAATGCTTCAAAGTGCCTGGTGGCAAACAGACAAGCAGGATCTCATCTCAGACCTGGGGTTCAAAGCAGGTTGTCACTCTCTCCTCATCTCCTGTCAAAAGAGTTAAGCAAAGGGATCCCGCAAACTTTGTCTAATCACCAAAACCATATTAGAATTCAAAGTTCCTCTGCCAGAGTTTGTGCTTGTATAGTTTTGGGAAAACACATTTGAATAATTCAGGCTGTTCTTGATAATCAAGGCTCCCCATCTTAGCCCTTACCCTGTATCTTCGCCCAAGTCTCCACTGCCCATACTATTCTTTTAATGTGATCTTGGGGTGCTGGGGCAACTCTTTGCTGCATTATTCATCCCATCAGATCAAGACATATAAACAAGTCTGGAGCCCCCCCTTGCTTTCTGTCTGCCGCTCTCCCTCCACATTATCTCTTCCTAACACTCGGCTTCTCTGGATAGAAAAAAAAGCAGTACCAATATTTGATCCTGGGTGATGTTTGCGCACTAAACATCTGAGGTGAAAAAGAAGCCAGCCTGGCCTCTTGGAGACAAGAAAAGCAACGGGCAGGGTGGGAGGAAAGAGGGAATACCTACGCAGGCGTCTGATTAAAAAAATGACAAGCAGCATGAGACTCCCCTGAAATGGGGAAGTGTTACAGGTTCTGTTTTTTTAACCTCATATTTCTGAGTCATATTTCAACCACATCTTTCCGTGACCTCAAAGCAATTGGATGACCTCGGCGACATATATATTTCAGGCAGTCTAATCCAGGATAAACAGATATGACCTGCATTTTCTATTCTGGGGCTCTCTTCATCTCCATTGCTGTCGGGTAGATGGGAGAAGATGGAGACTGGGTCAGCGGGACAAGACTACTTTAAAGCACCGGGCTGTGTACAAAACTCCCCGGAGTCGTTTCAACAGAAATATTGCTGCTCACGCAAGTAGTCATAAATAATGTAGAGAATATTGAGCATCCCATCTTTGTCAAGCCGCCTAAGCTGGGATAGATCATGGGAGTAAAGGTTTGCTGGAATTCACATGCCTATGGCTTAGAACAGAGCAATTAATATAGTGAACATGAAATATTCTCACAGCTTGAAACAAGGTAAAAAAAAATCCCTCACTACTCTTTAATATTATCAGAGTTTAAAGCCGAGAGCTGCTGCATTGAAAATGAAGAGAGTTTCCAGCCAAGAGTCAAGAGTTTCCAAGTTTTTGATGTTTACATGAAGTGTGATGAGTTGAAAACTCACAAATGCCAAACGCCTGCTCACAAGCATTACTGTTGCTGTTAGTAGCTGTTAGTTGCAGTGAAAGCAAAAGAGATAGAATTCAGCAGGGGAGAAAAAAAGATGGACTAAAAATAGAATACAAACAAATAAAAACAATAAAACAATATGAAAGTGTCCCAATTCCAACACATGTCAATTAGAGTGTAACAGTGGGAAGTATGAGAGACTGTATGGACTACTAATATGTGCATTTACTTCCAGGCATTACTTACAAGATTAATTAAACATGGATTACTAAATATTAAATGTGTGCCATATACAAGTATACACAAACATAACATTAAGAATATTAATAATATTAAAACTTGAAAAAATCTGAATCTGAAAAACAGTGGAACAAGCATGAAAAGTAGAGGCACTATGACCAAATAAACAGATGGATTAAGAGATACATCTCCTTATATGATGTTGTTGCTCTTCCTATAATGAAAAGTGCCAAAATGTCAAAATCAATCTGCTCTACGATGTCATGAATTTTTCAGCAGAGGTAGTGCAAGACAATTTATGAGATCTGTTTGGAGGAACAAAGCTGCCAAGTTTATTATTATGCATGCTTTACCAAATTTCAATAGAGGTGTGACATTGCAGATTTCTGTTTCCCTGCAAATCTAGGTCAAAATATTAAACCATAACATGTTAAAGGGTGAAGTTCGGTGTTACTGAGATTGACCAAGCATGAGTCAACCCAAGAAGCCAAATCTAAGTTTCTGAGAACACATAGGTATCCCTCCCACAGAGAACATAGCTGTATTGAATTTTTTTTGGCTAAAAAATAACAAGTAGATATAACAGATGCAAAAATGGCAGCTTTTCAGGAAGTCAGAACAACAGCCTTGTTTTCAGCTTGTCACATTGCATTTTTGACTTTATCCACTGGGCTTGGAAAAGGTTTCAGAGGACCAAAAGGTCAGAGAATTTTCTCAGCCCATAGGGAACCATATAATCCATCAACCGACGTGAAAACATGACGATTGCTGCCAAAGCTGCAGTTACGAGGTTTCCACATCACAACGGCACTGTGCTTTTCCTCCTAACCACTCCACAACCGGGGCTTCACAGGCCCAGTAATGGCATGATGGCATTCTTAAAATAGCTTTCACCCGTGTGTTTATCATCATGACTATCTCATATTCTATGGTATGTTCCTGGCAATTTATCGTGTTTTCTTTAGGGAGATAACCCAGATCCACTGAGGGAGATGAATCTGAAGTCCACGAGGCACCACAGAGGCTGTTATTCCAATTTAAGGCGTACTGCACACCAGTTTGCAAGTGACAATACTAGCACAACAATGTTTTTCTTTCTCTCTCTCTCTCTCTCTTTTCAGCAGAAGCCTTGAGAGAAAAACATCTCTGTTTTGATGGGATACCTTGACATTTTGAATTCTAGCTATTTTCCTTCACCAGGCACTTGTTGCATGGAACACGTGGGGGGAAAAAAGTTTCTGTTTTTGTGTATTAGTCAAAAAATGTCTTGTTTGCCTTGCTGCTTTTTCTTAACAACCCAGAGGCAATAGCTCAAGCCTCGCTCCACCAGCCTACTGCACCAATGTTTGTACCCAAAATGCTGCAGTAGGCTTTCAGAATGCAACTTTACAACCTCTTGCATTTGACATTTTTGCTGTATATTACAAAAATACGGTATATATGAATCATTGTGAGTGACACTGAAATCATGATTAATAATAAATAAAAAACAATGACTTTTCTTTAGCATTTGGGTCTTCTGGGTGCATACAAGCATGAAGAAATGTGATTTAGCCAAGCATGTGAACATGAGTACATCTTTGTGCATGTGTGTGTGTGCCCAAGGCAATCCTAATTAACAGCTCATTACATGGATAGTCCTGTTTCTCTTGCATGAGAGGAGCACCATTTGAGAAAGGTCTTCTCAGGGGGAAACAGGCAGAGGGATGGTATTGTCCGGTCTGTTTGATCAAGCCCATGGCATAATGAGATCCGTGATCAACGCCACTCCTTCGTATGACAGAGTCGATCCTTTCTGAATGCCTTCGCCACTCAGGGCAAAGAAAACTTAATTCCTTGATGTCTGACCTTTGAAAAAGTCTTATCAAGAAAAGTCTCTACTCATACAGGAAGAAAAACACTTTTAAGAAGATCAGTGCCCACAGAGAACTAGGGCTTTTATCCACCCTTCAAACGTGCTTATTGGTGACATTTTGATTTACAGTAATTATTCTGCCCAATGCACTTGTCCTGTGCGCCTCTAAATGTCAACTCAAGGTCATTTAGGTCACTTTCAAAGGCTGCAGCATCTGCTTCATTCCCCGATATCGCGGTGCCGTTCTCGAACCGCTGCAGTGCACACCTCCTTATTTTCTGCAGGAATGTCCAATCGATTTCTCTGTAGCAAGAAGTGGTGCTCTCTCTTGTCAGAGAAAACTCACCCAGAATATTAACAGGTAGTCGCCATGGCAACAGGCAAGTGCTGCCAAACAGCTCGGTGATTGGCTGTGCTGGGAAAACCATGGTTTTTACTGTAACAAAGCACACATACAGGAAACTCCACCTGTTACAGCTCTGTTGAGTGCAAAGCCCCAAAAGCCCCCGTGTACACATGAATGACCAGACATTTTGCAAAAGCATCTCATCAGAGGAGATGATTCAGTTGGGTAACTGCAGCATCTACACGAAAGGGACATTTATTCTCTCATCAATAATGAATGAATGCAGCTGGGACTCAAACCACATTAGCGATGAAATGGCCAAGATGATCAAACGACCCACCCAACTGGCTAACTGCAAATGTCAGCCATAGATCCACAACCCAGCTGCTTGTAGGAGCTCACAGTAGCACCAGAGAAGAGATGTTACTCTGAGTGGACAGAGAACAAAACTAGATCCTACACAGTCTCATGTCGCATTTGTGGCCATGATTCATAGACCTAATTAGCTGCCGACGTTTTGATCAGCTTCATCTCCTCTATGGGGAATACAATAACATGAGCCTTGTCTTGGTCGCTGATGTCATCAACTGACCTGCTTCCAGTATACACAGAAACCCTGCTTATACAATAAAGTGCCAAAGCTAGTATTGTCTCACAATCATAGTAAGATTTAGCGATATATATATACTGCCATACATAAATGCTTTATGTATGTGACCTCTTGTGAAAGGATTACTTAAAATCTTGCTCATATGAAAAGATTCATACTTAATGTTTGATTCTGAGAATAATACAAGTTGTACTTCCTTTTATTGAAGACCTTTTCACTGAGGCTATTTTAACATGAAATAGTAGGGTAAGCACAGGTGTTACTAATGACATTAATGAAGGTTCTGTTCCATGTAAGTGTAGCAGAGTCTTTCCAGTGAGCCAGCATGAACAATAGCAGGACCCTGGCTCTGTTAGACCTAAATGGAACAGAACCTTCATTAATGTCATTAGTAACACCTGTGTTTACCTGCTGTTTCATGGCAAAATGGCTACTATTAGATACTGATGAACAACAGGCAGGGTAGTGCACACCCAGAGTGCTCATTTGTTGTACAGCAGTCAGAAATCCAGGGCAATGACCACTCCATATGAAGGCACGGTTTGTCTGAGCATCTGAACATTCTCTAACAATAAACATTACAGGTACAGTAGGTAATGTTTCAGTTTGCCATCCTCTGGATAATGGATTTCTCCTTTCCAAATAATTGTGCGCCCTGCCACACTCTGATAGAAGCTCTGAGATGCCACAGTAGAGCGTCAGAGTGAATTTCCAGACGCACCCATGATTTATAGATCATCAAGTGCTGTGGACTGTGACATTTGATAGCGTGCAGGAGTGAAGTGTCTCAACAAAACTGACCTATACACTGCCAGCAGACAGACGTTTGGGTACACAAACATTTCTCAGAGGCTGGTTCTGTGCCTCCGTCTATAGAGGTTCAACTTGACTAATGAGAGTCTGTCTACCTCCAGCTCTGCCTCCAAGAGATGTTTGTAAGCCTAAAATTGCAGCCCGCACACCACACCGGGGACAAAACTGTGGTAGTTACAAGTGACAACATCACAGAAAATACCTCAGTTTGGTGTAGATGCCGTATTTTGAGGGAGTCCTTCTAAATGGTACTTTTGCTGGCTTCAAAAGGCAGGTTTCTGCCTGCTTGCTCTGCACAGAGTGGGTCAGACAACACAGAATGGGCATGGGATGGTAGTACTATTACCCAGTATCCCTGTGAGTGTGACATCTCCCTCACACACAGTGAGAGTAGCACCTAATGGAAGTCCCTGCACTCTTGTGCCTGAAAGGGGTGACCACAAGGACCTAGAGTTATTCTAAAATAGAGCTCATTGAAGATCAAGGCTGAACATATTTCTGTTGCCCCACATACAAAAGTTTAAAGCTGCAGCAGGCAAGATATTTTATGTAAAAAAAGAAAAACAAAAAAACATCAGTCTAAATCAGAAATTAGGGCTGCATCAGAGAAGAGTGTTCAATCCCCACTGATTGAGACACTGTTGATTCACCCTATTTTCCCAATTTAAATTCAGGTGTCTGGTATCTCTATCTCCATCCTACAAGCCACAAATAAGAAGAAATGTACAGTAGGGCTGAGGAATATGCAGTTAACTGACATTACATTAGATGATCTCTGGGTAATGAAGTACTTCAAACTAAAAAAAAATAAATTAAAACAATTATCTCCTACTGCCACTTGAGGCCGCCAAATTGCGAAGTTGCCCTCTTTTGTTCAAAATGTTGCCCTCCACTTTGCTGCATCCAGTCAATGGTATTCAAACACCCTCATCCAAATGATCTCTGTTCCATCACACTTGATGCCAGGGGAAATATCCCTGCCCTGTCATATCATCCAGCTAAAAGGGCCCTGACATCCTCATAAATAAATCACAGCAGACAAATGTATCTGGCCATGTAATGCAAATACATGCAGATGTGTTTGCTTGGGATGATTTTGCAGTGTGTGCTCATCCACTGCAAACTCAGAAGTTGTTGGGCTGCTTTTCACTTCCATTAAAACTGCTTCCTTCCTCTGACCCTCTCTGCATGTGTTTTCTGCCATATTTGCATATTGTGAGATGCAGCACTGCAGTCTTTTTCTAAGTGTGTATGCATGTGTCCTTGGTCGACTGTCTCAAGCACTACAACCTTCTCTATCAACTAAAAGTTTCTCTGCATTTAAAGTTTGTAAACTGTATAGGAAATTAGCTACAAACAGATGGCCTGTGTGAGTAGCGTTCTAGCACCATAATCAGCACTTGGCTATTGAGAAATATCTGAATATCATTAGAAGATGGAGTGTATGTTGTACAGAATGTTTTAAGTCCTGTGCCAGCTTCATATATAGTGCTATGTGCTGTCCTTTAGGTCGCATCCTGCTATGTTTGTGTGTGATGCTGCATAATTTCACATGGCTCTCAGCCTCCTTTCGCCTCCAGTGGTCAGATAATGTTCAATTTTCCTCCCTTCAAACCAAGGTCTCAATTTCCATGGCAATCACAGCGAGCGGCCTCCTTTCACAGAAATGCAAGTGTCTCCTGCCCGGGTCTCTATTCTGGGCAAAATGTGAGTTAGCAGAGAATAGCTTTCATACTCACAGGGTGTGAGCCACAGGAAGGTAACATGGAGCCTGTTAGAGAGTGAATTAAATTATGGCCCTTGCATGTGAAGGTACCCTAAAACTACAGGAAAACATATGGCAAAGGCTATCGCAGTCTCTCTCCAAGTAATTTCATTACCCATCACACGACACAAATTTTGATCAGAGTGAAAGGTGTTCCACCAGATGGCCTTCCCAACAACTTTCTGGTACGGTGCCCAATCCCTGGCAAACAAGCAGTACATCAGCATTCAGCAACATCTTTAATTGGATTCAAACAGGGCAAATCCTAAGCCTTAGTATATTTTGTTTTACACATTTGTGCCCACACGTGTCACGATTTACAGTGCAGTACTCCACCAAAAAGCTCAGTCCCAAACACATGAATGCAGTATGTCATCTGTTTGCACCAAAATAGGTTGTTGAGGCTTAATATAGCCAGAGACTCTTACTGGTTAAGTCATTAGCATTATGTGGAGCCTAATCCCTCATCGTTTGGGCACCTTTATCATGCCAAGCCAGATGGATTGCAGGTGCCACGCCAGATGCCTTACTATATTTAAAGTCTCCATCTAGACCATAGGGCCATATCATGGTGCAAATTAAGTCAGGAAACAACCGTCCTCTTTGTGCTTCTATTGTACTTCTGACTGAAAGTCTTTTGTTTGCTTAAACAGACATTATATAATTCAGAATCATATGTCTGCATTCCCCTGTTGAGATGCTCTGTTAGGTTCAGTTTGTGTTCTCAATGGAGCCATCTGACTCATCCCAGTCACCGGAGGCGAAGCGACAGCGAGGCAGCGTAATGCAATCGGACGCAACACAAATATCAGCCTGTGTTTAATGAGCGGCAAGGATGATCACATAAAACAGCGACGCAAAAGACGCTCAGCATTAACCGGATGAAAAACAATTAAGCATATACACATTCATACATTTAGTATAGCTCATGAGGACACAACCTGGAATAGACATCAAAAAGGGGCTAACCTGTGCTCTAGTACCACACAAGAGGAAAGTGTCTTTTTTGTGGAATATAACTGTCTTTAAAGGAAAAAAAACTCATTTTCCTCCACAGCTCTTATTTCGACCCGGCACTTTTCTATGAAACATGACCATTCTAGGGATAAAACAACAATTTGCAGCTCTGACCCTTGTACTCATTATTGTGGCTTGTTTGTACTGTTTGTGATCTGAGAGTTTAAGCTGATTTTACCGTTGCGCTTCTTGGCTATGTTGTGGCTGGACTAATCCAGCTACTGGCCAAACTCTGGTTAAGGTCTTATTTGGATCAAGCTGTTTACATGAACCTTTGATATCCTGTGACTGTGTATCCCTGTTGCCATGAATAACCCAATTAACAGAATATTCAATAGTCTGCCTGTGCTTTCCTATCCACTGATAACAGTCCAAGTGCAAAAAAGCATGAAAAAGTTTGTCTGTCAGCTGCCCTCCATCTTTGACTGGCAGGGTATAATCAGTCAGAGATGATGAATAGTCAGCGCTGCTTGCCCCCATGTTTTTTGGTAACATCAAAGTCCATCCAATTGCTGCAAGAGTTTGCACAAGCAGTGAAAACTAAAAGTGAAAGGAGTAACATGTTTACATGCCGCAGTAACCTGTTCATATTATGAGTTTAATCTGGCTTATCAAACAGAATTATGGGATTTAAATGCACTGAACCAAAACCAGCTGAGTAACTGAGCTGAGAAGAGAATTTCAGACTTAGCCACTGTGAATCCCTTTGCTACCATGCACATTCATTTTCAAGGTTGTGCCATTTGCTCGATGAAGACCAACGATAATGTGTACTATGAAAATCATATTAAACATCTTGTGTGCTCTGAAATTGCAATCCACAGTACAGAACAGGCGGTATGAGACTCATATACTCTTGTGCTGTGCCAGGAGAGACACCATGGAGAGAATATAGATAGAAATATAGATGGAGTATGTAACAAAACCAGACACAGTTTGATATGGGGATAATATCTCAAAATAATCTGATGACAGTGGGACTCCTATGTGCTATAATCCCTAGTGGAATAAAGCCATTTCTCCTACCTCTCAGCTGAACCTCCTGCCAACATAGGTATGTTATATCACAGCTATATATAGTACATACATTGACTTCGTGACAGGATTCAAAGTAGCAACTGCACACATATTTACACCTTTTTTAATGGTGTGGAAGATGCTTTTTCCTCTGGGCTGAACACCTGGTCTTCCATGCTCACTCTTTCAAACAGCCTTTGGCCCTCCATGCTACCTAGTTTGGGTATTTCACACAACTCCACAGTGGACCAGGTGCATGAAGATGGACTGACGCCATTCAGTTCTTCAACCTCTCCCACGGTGCCATGTGTACCCAAATAGAACACATTTCTAATTTGGCAAGGCTGCTGTTGACATTTGGTTCCTTTGCCCCGTGGAAAGGGTAATGACCTCAAACTATGATCCTGCTACCATAACACACCTGATCCATTCTCTGTAGTCAGCCGGATCTTCACAATGCATCAATCTGTATATCGTGAATGAAAAGAAAAAAAAAAAAACAATAATACAAGAAGCAGCAATATGACTCTCCTAAAAACACGGCAGCATTGATTTAGCAAGTCTTTCAAAAAGTGATTCAAATTTAGAGTGGAAGCACTAAAAGGGCTCCCTAATGCAACCAGGCAGCAGCATAAAATGGGCAGCTTAGTGGTTACTGAGGTTGCCTCCCAACCAGAGGGCTTAGGTTTGATCCTCACCTGCGGCTGTTGCAGCGGCCTTAAGCAAGATATCGAAGCTCTTTCGGCTCCAGTGGTGACATAAAAGTATACCGAATCAAAAAAGACTTTGCAAGCTTTAAAAAGGTTATTACGTATTCTATGACGGCTATAGTGACAGTAGGAATTAAAATCACAATGAAATGGCCTCTTGATTCTTTCATTTGATGTGCTTCTGGTTAAAACAGGGATATGATGCAAAAAGTCACCTTTGAAAAGTGTAAATCAAGGGGTAACGTGTAAATGCACCTGGTCCACTGTGGAGCTGTGTGAAATCAATGGGGAACAGTGTAAATCAATGGGAGGTCAGTTTTGTCTGATGGGAGGGGCAATTGTTTGAAAATGTGATGTTCAATTGGTTAAAATTTTGTTCAGGCCTACTGGTTCAGCATGAGGTCACCACTGAAATAATAGTCTTGTGATTTTCATGTAAAAATATAACAAATTTAGTATTTTTCTTTTAGATTTACTGTTACATAGGTGAATGTTCCAGCATGGAAAACTAGCTAACAAGGTGAAAAAGTCATTTTTTCATTTCACTGTGACTTTAAAATCACATCAGCACAAGTTGTCTCCACCCACACAAGTATCGGGCATCACTGAGAGACGCTTGCTTGTGAGTGACAAGCAATTTAGTCACATATTCAAAACAAGAAAGGAGTAAGCTAGCTATTTATGGCAGAGATCCAACAGAATTATCAACTGAAGAGGCAATATACCACCATGTTAAATACTATAATAATAACACTGCTTTGGCATTTGCTTTTAGCCATGTCACTCTGAGCACCATCCTCCATTACTGAGCAGTTGAAAGTGGAGGTGGGTTGGCAGTCTTGGAAGAAGGTGGCATTTTAGGACTTGTATAGGGGACTTGGAAGTGAGTTTTGATAGATAGGTTCTGGCTATCAAAAGGTGAGTCATAATAGCTGAGTCACTGGTATTGATCAACAACCCTATCAACCCCTGCAGATATACAATGGCCATTTTGTGTTATGGGGCTGTAAAAAACCTACTTAGTGCCCCTTTAAAGTGCAGCAGCCCCTTGCTACTGGGTGGTATTAATAAAAGCCGCACTTCAACAGGACACAGGAGAAGACATCAAAAAGTACACCAGTTTGAACAGTGACAATGACAGTGACATAAGACAAGGACTTCATCCAGATTTGGAGTGGCAGGTCTAAATTTGGGGGCAGCATGACTGGGCCGGTCTTGATGTTAAGGTTAGCGACAGGGCTGATATGGCCGTGCAGCGCGCTCGCAGGTCCCTGGGCTGCAGGGCATCGCAGCCAATCAGACGAGGTTGGGAGGTGGCTGAGGTTACGCAGCTCTGACTGGCTGGAGCCCAAGGCCAGCGACGGAATTATTTTGCACATCCCCAAAAAGCGCTGCAGCTCTCTGATCACAGAATGAAAGAGGCAGAGAAAAGGAGGGACAGAGAATGATCAAGAGGGAGTGCAAGAACAATGGAAATGAAGTACAATGAGCCTGCAGGACACAAAGGAAGGAAGGGACGCCCGGCGGTAGAGGAAAAACTGAGGGATGATTGATGTGCGGAG